>OZ024828.1:22615540-22822898 GCA_964016985.1 Anodontia alba | reverse complement strand
GTCGTTCATATGCGTATCGCTCATTACGCACATTACGCATGTACGTAACATGCGTAAGAATAAATATTTATTTCAAAATGGCTTTAACATAAAATATTTTTGCTTCTTTACCAAAGGGGCTACTCTTAAAGGAAAGAATTTGCTCCCTCCGGGAGCAAATTCTTTCCTTTAGGAGTAGCCCCTATTTTGGAAGCGATTCTTGGCATAGTTTTCATGATTTTTTTTTTCTGGGTGTGCGTAAAAATAATTCCGTTTTGGCTACACCACTGTCGTTAGGTTGCTTTTGAACTATCTGCTGATAAAGATCAAAGCACTTAGTAAATTACAAATTTTATACGTGTATATAGCAAAGGGGCAAGGGCAGATAACCCTCTGGGGACAAAATTCTGATTATAACTAAAATGTGTTACTACTTTAATCATACATTGTAAGTTTCAGCCATTAGTCTTTAATACATTTTGAGAAAATCACATTTCAACATTTTCCTAATATAAATGTATTGGGGCGCAAATTTGACCTAACCGTAAAAAGGTCAAAGGTCAACCTACATACACCATTTGAACAAATTTGGTAGACCTTGAATCCTCGATGTTATACACCAAAATTCAGCTTCAAAGCTTTCTTAGTTCTGGAGAAGATTTTTAAGTGTTTTTTTTTTTTTTTTTAACATATATGGGCATGGCGGCCATCTTGTTTGATGATGCGGAACCTTTGAACAAATTGGCATATCCCTTTTGACAGAAGGTCCCATGTGAAATCTAGTGAAAATTGCTCGAGCGGTTTAAGAGGAGAAACAATTTAAACATTACACAACTTTATACATGTATATTTCCCAGGTGCAATGCCAGATAACCCCCAGGGGACAAAATTTTGGTTATAGCTAAACTGTTCTACTACTTTAATCACTCACTGTAAGATTTAACCATTAGTCTGAGAAAATGACTTTTCAACATTTTACCCATACAGTTGCATAGGGAAGCAAATTTGACCTTGCCGTAAAAGGTCAAAGGTCAACCTAGGGTCATCATTTGAACAAACTTGGTAGACCTTGAGTCCATAATGCTATATAGCAAGATTCAGCCTTGAAGCTTTCTTGATTCTGGAGAAGAAGATTTTTTACCATATATGGGCGTGGCGGCCATCTTGATTAACGGACCGTGACCATTTGTGCAAATTTTCAATACTCCTTTAACAGAAGGCTCCACATGAAGTTTGAAGAAAATTGGCCCAGGGGTTACAGATGAGAAGTCGTTTAAAGGTGTGGACGGACGGACTACGGACGACGGACGGACCGACGACGGACGGCAAGTGATCACAATAGCTCATCCTGAGCCTTGCTCAGATGAGCTAATTAATATAAACGTAGGATTAAAAACCTCTGAAGCGATCTAGAGTTGGGACGTATCTAACATTTTGTTGTGTGTTATGTTTCAGGGACCAAGAGTGGTTGTGTTAAATATAAGATCTGACATTGTATACCGGTTTGCTGAGACGATAGTAACAAGCACCGTTCTCAATGATGGGTTTGAAGCCAAAGAATCTGTGTTTGACGTCAACTTACCTGAAGCTGCGTTCATATCAAATTTTACGCTGTAAGTAGTAGTGGTAGATGTATCCCAGCTAGCATTTCTTTATAAATCTATAGCGGGCAGTTATCGGCCCGTCAGCTACCCTGACGGGCCGATAACGGCCCGCTATAGATTTATGTAGGATGCTTACTGGAATGGTCTTAGAACAACACGTATACGGATTCCAGTTGTCGATTTTACAATTCACGAAAAAATAAAAAAAATAAAAAATAAATAATAAAAAAATAAAAAATAAATAATTAAATAAATCGCCTACAATCGGAAAACAATATTTGAGATGTCTGATCAGAGCCTTCTGTATACGCTTGCAGAATCAGTCAACAATGCAGAATTTACACTGTAAAAATTCCTGTATATTTTAAGGTAAATACTGGCAACTGACTGCCAGCGCCTTTACTGTGAATTGTTACGGGGGCCCATAGAACTTTTGCTGAAATTACTGCAAGCTTAAGATACGGTGCGTTAGATCACATCCCCACTATGTCCACACTCTTGTTATATATATGGACATATACATGCTTATCATCTAAGGTATCAGGATATGATAATTAGTAAATAATGACATAATCAGAAAACACCATGAAATATACACCTTGACCATGTCAATATCTTATAAAAAACGTGATGACTATTAATTCTGCAAAGGTAAACAGTTGTTTGAAAGCAAATTCTTTCCTTATAGGGTAGACCCTTTTTCAGAAGGGGACAGAACAATTTGACAGGAAGTGTATCTATTCTCCCCTTAAAGCCCTTTTTGCTTGTAAAGGATCATATCAGCAAGATGATGACTACTTCTTGCAAACGTAAACAGTTGTCTTCCTACAGGTTTAGAAGCATCAATCAAGACTATTAACTCCCACTAATAACAGATTGTATCATCATATCTCGTAAAACAACGAAGGTGTGTTTAACTTGCGCCAACAAGTGGCAGAAAAATATTTTATTAACGCTTAGCATGATGGGTAAAAATTTCAGCAGACGACATTTTGATTTTTTTCTGATTTTCCCCAACTAAATATGATCTGACATTTCATGCCAGTTGTCTCCGTAGGAGACAATTGGCATGAAATGTCTGATCTTATTTTTGGGAAAAATAAGAAAAAATACCATCAGTTTGTCGTCTTCTGAATTTGCCCGTAGTGTGCTTAGCGTTAAGGTAATAGACATCTGTAAACAATTTGTCGAACATCTAGAGAATACATTAATCATTTGGTGCCTTACCAAAACGTTTCTTCGTGTGTATATGGATAGCGAAGGTCCAGTTCGGCTTGCGCAAGCGCAGTCTAATCTGGTTTTCGCTGTGTGCTTGAATATGTACTATTACTTAATCATTGAAAACTGTAGGATAAATAAACAGAAGGAAAATGCCATGCTGAAACTGGACGGAGGGGCAGATTGATCTTAATATTTGACCTTTTTGGTTCATGCGACTCAATTCAAGGCGATACTAGCCGAACGCAGTGTTTGCCGCTATTTCTGGGCTGCGTTCAAATGTGCGTTACTCGCTGGTGTTTTGCAATGGATTCCTGCTCCTCTTGACGCTCGTCATTAGGGACAGGGATCCAGGCCGAAACGTTCGCGCGCGAGTGTCTCGCACTTAGGAACGCAGCCCGGATACATTTGCAAATGGTATAGATCCAAATAAGACGGCTTGTAACAAAATGTTTTATCAGCGTTTACACGCTTCTCTATTCTTTTTAACCCCTATTTGCAAAAAATGGACGTGGAAAGGCTGAAAACATGTGAGAAACATAAACCTAGGTGTGAACAATTTTTCGTATGAAGTGGGTGTAAAATTTATCATCTTGTTTGATTTATGAATCCTTTTTTTTTTCTTCTTTCAGAAACAGTCAAAATAATGTATTTATCATCCTGTTTGAATAATGATTTTCTTCTAACAGAAACAGTTAAATTATTTTTTATTGAAGTACAAGGTTTCATTCATAAAACTGGTCAAATCACGCAATAAGGGATCCTAGAGGGAGTTATTTGAACAGAAATCAGAAAATTCGCACAAACTGATCAGTACCTTTGTTGTTCTTCGACATATATATTTTTTAACCCATTATAGTCTGGAGAGCCCTAAAAGGGTAATTTGCAAACAATGCAGACCCTGATCAGATGCCACAGAATCAGTTTGCCAGTTACCCTTTGAGGGGTCTCCAGACTACAATGGGTTAAGAGGAAATGTATATACGTGGTAGACTTTTTGTCATTCCAGTCAAGGGAGACAATTTTTGTCACTTCCTGTTTTGTACACCATTCCCCTTCTGAAAAGGGTCCTACTCTATGAGAAAAGATTTTACAATTCCATACCTTTTCCGTAATTTTGGAGAACCGAAGTATTTGATAAGAATAAATGCACTCAACACGAATAACATCCGAAGAATATATAATCTAAACAAGTGTCAGCAACCGGGCGTGGTTTTGAAGACTTCTTAGGATGTTTAAACTTGACTCATGCACGCATTATACAATAAATTTCAAACGCCTACCCACAAAAATGAGACTATTAACAACAGAATAATCAACAGCCAGCTTCATAACACTTGCTTTGTGATGTCAGGGGAGGCAACTCCAACCCTGTAGGATTGTTTTGCCTCCCTTTTGATAGCACTGGCGGGTCGATTGCCTCTGAGATTAGGCTGGGGAAATGGTCCTAAACTGGGACTTACGACTAGTTCATTTAACCCTTAACGTCCTGTAATTTGCGCAAACAGTGCAGACCCTGATCAGACGCCACGTGCCGCGGCGTCTGGTCTGGGTCTGCACTGTTTGCCAATGTCCCAAATGTCCCAGTCAAGGTTTTACAGATAACCCGCTATCAACAGCACTCTGACGCACAGCGTCCCGTCATGGTCTCGCCATGTTTAAGCACCCATTAGTTTTCCTACTGACCGTTCCAAGGTCATTAATCTTTGTGCGTCTTTGATTTCATATGTGGCGTTTGTGACGTCCTTATTTGTTTCTCATTTCTCCTTCCTGTCGTGCCTCGGGAGAGCTGTGCTTCGTGATAATGGCATTTCCTGGCTATCTTCACTTATATTATTGATGTGATCAAAATATTGTGAGTTGGCAATGGATGGGAAAGACACTACTTTTCACCTGTATAGACACCTGAGTGGTGTAATTTTCTGCATCTATTAATAATGCAATAAATTTAAATACCGATAAATATATATGAGCCAAAACATGAAAAAACCAACCTTCTGACATGTGCGCCCAAAGAAGACTTAAATCAGCCTGC
The DNA here is from genome assembly GCA_964016985.1 of Anodontia alba. NCBI lineage: Eukaryota > Metazoa > Mollusca > Bivalvia > Lucinida > Lucinidae > Anodontia > Anodontia alba. The sequence goes on along the minus strand of OZ024828.1, from coordinate 22,818,062 downwards.
GCATTCGCGCAGGTTGACCAGAGTCTTTGTTGTCCGCTTGAAGAAGGTTTGCGCCCTTGGCTATCCAAAATGCGCACAGCGAAGATTCTGATCAGACTGCGCGAATGCGCAGGCTGATCTGAATCTTCACTGCATGCACAAATTCAGAGGTACGTTTTCTGGTGTTTTGGCCCATATTATTGATGCTAAGGCGAGAACGAGGCCCTGATGCTATATTCATGGATGGGAAACTTCAGGATTAATCCGATTTCATGTTTGAGAACTTTCATTTTATGCATGGAATATCACTTTTACACTTGTTCACAAGATCATCCATTTGTGTCAAAAATAGTTATTTGGGTTAATGACTTTATGACTAAATGACTTTAAAAACTAATTATTAAACTAATTATTAGTTGCATAGCTCATCATGACTGGGTGGAATATCATGTCAAAGTGTCTGGGGCGTGATATTTCAGTGAGGCAGCACTCTAAAAGGGAGCATTGAGCTCCCTGCCACATCCAGACACTGTTGTGATATGACTGAAAGATTGTTGAAAGCGACGGTAAGCCCAAATCAAACGAACAAAGTTGCATAACTCCAGATTAGAGGGAGTATCCCCATAACAATTTTCTTATTTCTCAATAAAAACATATGTTTTGGGTACTCATTAGAAACGCGTCGGGGATGCGCTTCTAATGAGTACCCACAACATATCTTTGTTATTAAGAAATAAGAAAAAATATTAGTAGTTTTTGGAATGAATTTTTAGATTTAAGGATTGATTATTAACAACTATTCTCACCCCAGTATACTCTAACAGCTAAAGCCCCGAACTAAGCATAGATCAATCTGCACTAACGCACAAGGATCAGTGTCATCTCTGTTTTTCGCTGTATTCTACAATATCCATTAACATAAAGTATGTAAAAGCGACCTCTATCAGACTGTTTGAATGCACAGGCCGATCTGTGCCTTCATTGCCCGGTTATGAAATCATCACAAAAACATGCCTATATAATTTTGACCTCCCCTTAAACCCCACTTTTATATAGTAAAATTGGGGTTTACATGAGTAAACATTATTGTGGGTACTCGTTAGAACCGCCTCGAGTTTTTTATCTGAAAATTTTCAGTTTTTTGGAGATGAAATTTTTTATATATTTGAATAGGCGTGTTTTCGTAATAAAGGGTCATTTTCTTAAGTATCGCAGTTCTATTTCTGTAGGAAACAGATGTAAACCTTCAAGTATATCGAAAACAGCAACAACCTGCTGTAGTTTTTGTTGATTCATTACTAATTAACTTCCCCTTGCAGTGTGTTTTACCTAAAATAACTTTAAAGTTATCACATCTGTAAAAGCAGACGACATCAATCAAGAAATATAACACGTGTCTGTATAGTTTGTACTTGAAGCCTCGTTATGGCGCGAAAAAAAGAATTATCTTACTATACAAAACTATACAAAACTGCATTCTTGCCTTGAAATTGGTAAAGACTGTTTTGTTAACTTTTTTTTTTATCTCTAAAAGATGTTATGACGGTGTGTCGATGTCAAAAAGAATTGTTGCGACGTCGTGTTTTGATGCGCCGATATTCCATATTTTGGTACCTCTACAGCTCTGTCTTTATTTGTATCTCATCAGTCTATGATAATATTATCCTGGTCCTATTACGTTTGGTTTCTAGTTTTCTATGATTATATTATTCCGATCCAATCTCGTTTTGGACTCTTTGAACAGTCTTAGATTGTATTATTCTGATCCTATTTTTTTAAACATTTTCAACAATTTAAAATTGTACTGTTCTTGATCCTGTCTCGTGTGTTTTTGCACCTTTGGATCAGTTTATGACTACATTATTGTGGTCCTTTGCATCACTTTACGATTGCATTAATCTGGTTGTACCTTTTTCGACAGTCCTTCTGTAAAACTTCATTCGTTTTTTCATTATCCCCTATACAAGTGTTTTCTGTTTCCAATGATTTGCTATCATGGAGAAAAAAATCTTGATATAATATCCAAATATGAACAGAATCGTGCTCACAGCATGTTGAAATAAAAAGTTAGCCTAAAACACTTCTACAGCAAGGAATATAGGACCCAGACTTTTCAGCGACCTAGTTTATACATTTAGGGAAATGCTGTGAAATTCAATTTTTAAGAGAATTAAAAAAAGTATGCCCATTCAAGAAGAATGAATTATAACTTAGATATTATGTGACACTGCAGGCTTCTTAGGCTCTTTAATTGCACGGCGGGATTCGGTCTCAGACTGTATGAAGGCGCCGACCTGAACCTTTCATTAGAAGATTGATGGCGGATGTAATGTCTTTGGTCGGTCCCGCAATGGTTCCACTAATGGTTTTCTAGCTTTGGCTGTCAGTGTCTAGGGTGATTGTCATGAGCCCTCACCCTTGTTTCAACACAGTGATTTAATTTAATTTACGCGTTTTCTGTGATGCTTCCTTAATTGTGTCAGGGGGCCTCTATGCGAGTCGAACAATTGCTTTGTATTTCTTACACAATTTGAACCGAGGTTGATGATTTGGTACCAGTAAATCGATTTACCCTACAGATAGTTTTTACTATTTAGTTATTAACAATCGACTCGTTATCTCGACTTCGCTTATCTCGAATAACCGCTTACCAAAGTGAAAACAATCAAATATGGTCCCTGTCTCAACATGGAAATCTAACAACAGGTAACAAAATATTGTGGAAAAGAGGAGAAATTGCTCCTAAGGAGCAAATTTTGTGAAAAAGAGGAGAAATTGCTCCTAAGGAATTTCTCCTCTTTTCCACAATATTTTCAATACATCTCTAACTGCAGGAATCAAATTACATATACATTAGTGAAATGTGGTTGTTCGATTTACTTTGACTTCAATTCTGCAAATCTAATATGTCGAGGTATGGCTATCTCGAAGTATTTAAGAGAGTTTCTTGGACTTCGAGATATCGAGAGTCGACTGTACCTTACGATCGACCGTTCAAAGGCGGAGACTCTTGTGTTGACTGTATTTTGTATGGTCTTGTTTTTCATGTTTTTCGTCGTCATATTGTTTTGTTTAGTGGATCCTTTCTAACATTGTGATCACATTGTTTGGGAAAAGGGAGTCGGTTGCTATGCTTTTGTTTGCTTATTTGTTTTTGTGTACTGTCTTTAATGGCTTGTTTACTCTTCCTATGGGTACCATTGGTAGTAAGGCTGGCACAATTAATCGGATAATCGATTAATTGTTCGATAAATACCGCAAAAATGATTATCATTACAGATTTGCTAATAATCGATCATTTGATTTCCGTGTCTGTTACTAAACCGTATTTACCCTTAGTATTCAGACACCTCAACTCCTAACCATACTTTATCCAAAATTTGAACAAGTACAATTTACTACCCACTTTAGTGTCTTAAATAGCTGGATGAGTGGCAAACAGTGTAGATTTAGATGAGATGCCGCGTTTGCGGCGTCTCATCTGGGTCTACACTGTTTGCTCACGCCTGTCTGGCCAAATGCATACAGTAAAGTATAACATATGGAAATAGTCATGCTAAATCAGATAGATAAAATCATTACCAAACCTTCAGTGATTATTAATCGATTATCAGTCACATTGGTAGCAGTGATAATCGATTATTTCAGCTCCGATTAGCCAGCCTTAATTGGTAGGCTATGATCTGTGATTGTAGCTTTTTCCGGACATCTTCGCATTTTCTTGTCCATTTTGTAAACAGATGTTGCAGCTTGCTGTACTTATTACGACCTAGCACTCCTACCTTCGATAATTTGCCTTTGCAAGCCTGCCAAGGCAGGTTATCGAAAGTAGGAGCGCTAGGTCGTAACTCTCCCTCTCTTCAAGGAAGTCATTGTTTATGATGACGCAGATCCCTTTTCGGCCTACGACATGAAAGTCGTAACAAAGGAATGAAGCATAGCTGAAAAAAAAATCCCGCCTGTGGTGGGATTCGAACCCGGTCTGTCCGGATAAAAATCCAATGCTCTAAAGACCAGCCAAAGAGTCGACTTCGCGTCATCATTTATGATGAATTTGCGAAAAGAGAGAAGCAGATTATCGAAGGGAGGAGTGATAGGCCCTAACACTCCCACTTTTTAAGGGTCATCATTTATAAGTGGGAGTGTTAGGGCCTATCACTCCTCCCTTCGATAATCTGCTTCTATCTCTTTTCGCCTTTTCTCTGGGAGACGACACAAAATGACCCACAAGAGTTGACGTGCCATTAAACCTCAACACAATCAATCGATAATCTGCCTTGGCAGATTTGGCATAGCTTGTAGGTATATATCCATTCTCTGACAATTGCCTCAGGGAGTCGACACTTGAAACAAAGCGAAGAAAAAAAAAAAAAAAAAAAAAAAAAAAAGACAAAGTGTACCTGATAGATATGTTCAACCAGAACAAAACATTTTCATTTAGAATAAAATGCCAAGCGACAAACGTCTTTCCAAAGGTTATCGAAAGGACAGTAGCTTTTTGTGATCATAGAGCCTATTCTGGGACTTTTAGAACATTTATATGTCGATCACTGATGAGGCCTAATTGACCGAAAACGTTACAGTTAAGTTGTTTTTAGATATGTATGTTCATTTCTCTCAGTGGCCACTCCTTTTAGAATCTATTTATAACATTTTTATATGTAGTCGAATCTCAATGGCTCGAAAGTCCTTGGGACCATGAAAATTTGTTCGAGATATGGGGTTTTCGAGCAAATGAGAGTTTATCATAGCGCCAAATCAGGAAACAAATGACGATAATTTAGGGCAATATTTTCGATCTTCTACACAATAATGGTATGTTGTATGCACTCATTAGAATCGTCTTATCGAGGCGATTCTACTGAGTACATACAACATACAATTACATGATGAAATAAGAAAAGTTCCTTAAATATTTGTTTTCTTGAGCTATCTGAAGAATTTCCTAGGCACTTAAAAACATGTTCGAATTAGCCATGGTAAAGGAACCATGGGTGTTCGAGCTATTGAGGTTCGACTGTACTACTAAATAAAGGATATTTACTCTTTGGCTGTGAATACCATAAATATTGTCATCGAGTGTAATAAAATCATCAGTATTTTCACGAGTGCGAAGCACGAGTGAAAATTTGAACGTTTTCATTACACGAGATGAAAATTTTATGGTATTCGCTGAAAAAGAGTAAATTTTCTTTTTATTTTATTGTTTACACGCCAATGCGCGTTTCTGACGTCATAACTAACGTCACCAAACAAAACGAACGTCATGGCGTCGACGTTTAGTGTTTAACAGGTAAAACGCTGGAGAAACAAGAACAAAAAGTTTCGGCAAATCAAAATAATTTGGATACCAACATGTTCCTTACATTCTAACTAAGAAAATGCATGCCAACACTTGATAGTTTAGTTCAGAAACAAAGAAGTTAGAGGTGTTCAAACATCTGAAGTGGAGGTAACATCCACTTCTGAAACAATGAAGAAAGCCGAAGTCGTCCAAAGCGAGGAGTGAAAATATAAACCATATCAGTCACTAGTGAAATGATACGGTATCAATTCACTAGTGATTGATACCACTTTAATTTTCACCAGATATACACTGATTTCCTCGCTAACAATAAAATAAAAATAGATATCAATCAAAATCAAATATCAAACTGCTTGTAATAGCGCGGTTTTCTCCTAATTATCTACACATGTTAACACATATGTGGCTTACAATTATCTCTTTTAAATTTGTATGTGCGAATTCCACGAGAGAAAAAAAAGAAGAGATTATGTGAAAAGTAATGTACTAAATTTGCATCCCTCGAAATGTCTATGATAATTTGTACTACTATGGGAACATTTCACTACTATATCTTGATTATTAAAATATTCACAGTATTTTTAAAATAAATAAAGGAGTACGAAAAGTAATAGCTTTGATTATTTCATGCAGGCATAAAAGACTCCTCCCTCTGTTTATCGGTCTTTTCTAGCTTATTTAAGAGTCATTCACACTGCAGAGAAATAAGCGATTTTGGAACACTAAATAAAGGCAATTAATGATATAATTAGTCCTTATAGTTGCCATAGTCCAGGTTTCTTGACCTATCTTAACCTGAAATCATCATTTTTCTATTTACCCTGTGTGTTTTAGACAGATTGGCCTGACCAGAAAGGGTAGACCCTGATCAGACGTCAGACTAACACGGCGTCTTATCAAGGTTTAGACTGGCTGCCACTCATTCAGTAATTTTGAACACATAACAGTTAGTGAAACGTCTTGTTCAAAGTTTGTTGTAAGTATGGTAAGGTAATACTTAGAGTAATTACAAACGTAAGCAAACCGCACTATTACAAATACTTCGTGCAGTGACCCACTAACCTGACAAGAATAGAAACGAAATTACCCTGTACAACCAAAATCAGTGCTTTCCTAAGACATCGAAAATTGACACGCAATCGCATAAACAACACGTAACGCCATGCTGAGTTTTCTACCAGCACTTTCCCAACAGTTTCTCAATAAAGTTGGCGCCTTCCGCCGACTGCAGCCAGGGCAGATGGAACTCTGAAAAGCCTTGGCTAGCAAACTACCCAGGCGTTAGTCATTGTGAACAAACTTGCAATGTTGGGTTTCCCTATCCCAAGGTAATTTTTATTTCGGAAATTTGGCCGGAAGACAACATGATTGAACAGCCCAAGTTGAACTTAACAACGCGACGTGGAGAGCGAAAACCATGTCAAGGCATTAAAGATTCCATGTCATTCATTGCATTTTCACCTTGTTCAAGGGCCAATGTAATACAGGCGAATCTCAATAGCTCGAACACCGATGGCTCGTTTACCGTGGTTGATTTGAACTCGGTTTTGAGTCCCTACGAAATTCTTCCGATAACTCAAGAACACAAATAATTAGGGAAGTTTTCTTATTATATCATGATTTTATGTTGTGTGTATTCATTAGAATCGCCTCATCGAGGCGATTCTAATGAGTACACACACACAACATACAATTATTTTGTAAAAATCTAAACGATTTCCCTGAATTATCACTCTTTGCTTCCTGACCTGTCGCCATGATTGGCCCTCTGTAGATCGAAGTACATATCTCGAACAAATTTCCATTGTCCGAAAGATGTTCGAGCCACTGAAGTTTGACTGTAAGTAAGGTCACTGAATAAAATACAGTGTCAATTAAAAGACCACTATGTCGGTTACTGCAATTGTGCCATTGTGTATCCATTACTCTCAAGGGTCAGTGCTTTCAGAATCTAATTGTCATTGTTTGTTCCTCATCTCGTCTACTTTCGGTGTCTCGGGAGGGCTGTGCTTAACGGTTGCATAGATATTATACTTAGAAGATACCATACCATTGGCATTAATGATTTTGATGGTTCCCCACATTCATTGTTTTGCTATTTTCTACTTTTTAGCGTGTTCCTTCCTTCCAAAGATTCCTCTTTTCAGACTGTATTTATCAACATTGCAGCTGGTGCTAAGTGCTATGTAGCTGCCGTAAAAAGTCTCAAGAACATTGCCGTCATTCCGACTAATTCTGAATAAGAACATTGCTCAAGCTGGAGGTATAAGGCACGAGTAGCGTAACATCTTACAGTACTGCTCATGAATAGAACTCGTGTCTGCTACTTTCGTTTCTTTGGTGTGTTCCTTGTATCCAAACGCATCCGTATTTTCAGAATTCATTAATGTGACGCAATGTGAGCAACTTTCCTTATTGAAAATGAAAGCAACGAATCTCCACACTAGCCTACAGTATTTATCGATTATTTTTGTTGACAATAAAGGCTGAGATCATACTGTAGTATGATCTCAGCCTTTATTGTCAACAAAAATAATCGATAAATACTGTAGGCACTAGTGCGGTATGATCTCAGCCTTTATTGTCAACAAAAATAATCGATAAATACTGTAGGCACAGTGCGGTATGATCTCAGCCTTTATTGTCAACAAAAATAATCGATAAATACTGTAGGCACTAGTGCGGTATGATCTCAGCCTTTATTGTCAACAAAAATAATCGATAAATACTGTAGGCACTAGTGCGGTATGATCTCAGCCTTTATTGTCAACAAAAATAATCGATAAATACTGTAGAATGTATCAATGGCAAGAGAAGGTCCTGATCAGACTACACGTAAGTGGGCCTGCGTTCCTTGCTGATAGCATTTATATTTGAGCTAGCGCACGACAAAACCTACAATAAGATCTGTGACAAGGGTTCTCGTTATCCCTCTTTGGATAGCCTGGAGGCTGTAAAAGGCGCATGCGATCAGCAAAGACTCTGATCAGACTGTGCGGATGCGCAGGCTGATCTGAGTCTTCGCTGGTCGCACAAGTCTTCTTGTAGGTTTTGTCATTATTTGATTTCAGAGAAATAGGTGGAGCGGTGTACCCTGGTGTAGTGAAGGAGAAAGAAGCTGCACAGAAGGTCTATGAGAAAGCGAAGAAACTAGGACATTCCGCGGGACATATAGCCACCCGGTAAGTTACATAAATGAAACGTATATTAAAGCAACACTTGTCATATCGAGCGACAGGCTGCTCCTATTTTCCCGAAATTTGACATCTACCATACTTGTCTAAAAGTTCAACAAATCAATTTTATTACCTATTGATGCGTATAAGCTCTGTTGAACCGTATTTCTCACGGAACGGATTCCTCACGCCGGTGTGATAAATTCGACCGAATTTTTCACATTCGGACAAAGGTGAAGAATACGTTTTGCGGATTTAGAGTTTTTAACCCAACCGAGTTTGTCACACATTAGAATTTCTATTGCTTGCACACCAGTAAACAAATTTTTAATGAATGGAAAAATTTTCGGTGAAATATAGGTGTGAGAAATTCGGTCGGATTTTTCACATGTCATGTATTTGGTCAAATATGTCATAACTATGAATAATTCGGTCGAATTATTTTTACAGCAGGGAAGTTTTCGATCAAATTTATCACGTGCCAGATATATTTGGTCGGATGTGTTACATGTGACACACTTTGGAGAATTATAGGTGTGAGAAACTTGAACGTATTTTTCATATGTGATGTTTTCGGTCAAATGTGTCACAACTGTTTGGCGAATTAAGTCTATTTTTCCATAGTTTCACAGCTGTAAAGTATTGGATCGAATTCCTCACAAGTGACATATACGGTCGAATTTCTTACATGTGACAAATTTTGGTAAAATATAGGTGTGAGAAATTCGGTCGGATTTTTCACATGTGATGTCTTCTGCTGAACATGTGATGACTTTGACGAATTTGGTCAAATTGTTCACATCTGTGAACTATTCAATCATATTCCTCATGTTTGACATATTCTGTCGGAACTTTACATTTGATATTTTCGGCAAAAGTAGGTGTGAGAAATTCGGTCGGATTTTTCACATGTGATGTTTTCTGTCCAGTATACCACAACTTGTATGAATTCGATCGATTTTGCCACATCTGTGCAGTATATCATTGAATTTCTCACCTTTGATATAATCGGTCAAACATCTTACACGTGGCCTTATCGGCGAATATAGGTGTGAGAAATTCGGTCGGATTTTTCACATGTGATGAATTCTGTCGAATATGTCATAACTGTGACGAATAAGGTCTAATAGTTCACATCTGTGAAGTATTCGATCGAATTCTTTACGTTTGATATATTTAGTGGGATATTTTACATGTGATATTTTCGGCGAATATAGGTGTGAGAAATTCGGTCGGATTTTTCACATGTGATGTATTCTGTCGAATATATCATGACTGTGACTCACCTGTGCTATATTTGGTCAGATGTCAAACAGGTGACACATTTTCGGTGAATAAAGGTGTGAGAAATTCGGTCGCATTTTTCACATGTGATGTTTTCTGTCCAATATGTCACAACTTGTACGAATCAGGTCGATTTTTCCACAGCCGTGTAGTATATCATTGAATTTCTCACGTTTGACATAATTGGTCGAATATTTTACACGTGACATTATCGGTGAATATAGGTGTGAGAAATTCGGTCGGATTTTTCACATGTGATGTATTCTGCTGAATATGAGATAACGTTGTCGAATTTGGTCAAACTCATCACATCTGTGAAGTATTCGGTTGAATTCCTCATGTTTGACCTATTAAGTCGGATATTTTACATTTGATATTTTCGGCAAATATAGGTGTGAGAAATGCGGTCCCATTTTTCACATGTGATGTATTCTGTCCGATTATAACATCTTGTATGAATTCGATAGACTTTTGCCACATATGTGCAGAATATCATTGAATTACTCACGTTTGATATAATCGGTCGAGTAGATTACACGTGGCATTATTGGCGAATATATGTGTGAGAAATTCGGTCGGATTTTTCACATGTGATGAATTCTGTCGAATATGTCATAACTGTGACGAATTTGGTCTAATTGTTCACATCTGTGAAGTATTCGATCGAATTCCTCACGTTTGATATATTCAGTGGGATATTTTACATGTGATATTTTCGGCGAATATATGTGTGAGAAATTCGATCGGAATTTTTACATGTGATGTATTCTGTCGAAAATATCATGACTGTGACGAATTCAGTGGAAATTTTTCACAGCTGTGAAAAAATCGATGGAATTACTCACGTGTGCTATATTTGGTCAGATGTCAAACAGGTGACACATTTGCGGTGAATAAAGGTGTGAGAAATTCGGTCGGATTTTTCACATGTGACGTTTTCTGTCCAATATGTCACAACTTATACGAATAAGGTCGATTTTTCCACAGCCGTGTAGTATATCATCGAAGTCCTCACGTTTAACATAATCGGTCGAATATTTTACACGTGACATTATCGGCGAATATAGATGTGAGAAATTCGGTCGGATTTTTCACATGTGATGAATTCTGTCGAATATGTCATAACTGTGACGAATTAAGTCTAATTGTTCACATCTGTGAAGTATTCGATTGAATTCCTCACGTTTGATATATTCAGTGGGATATTTTACATGTGATATTTTCGGCGAATATAGGTGTGAGAAATTCGGTCGCATTTTTCACATGTGACGTTTTCTGTCCAATAAGTCACAACTTAATAGTCAATAGCCCATGCAACCCTCACTTTTTCCTATATAAAGTGGGGTTTGTCGGGGTATTCATTGCATAGGCTTGTTTTCTTAATGTATAATTCAGATCATTTGTGGCTTTTCACATTCACGATTATCAATTACCAAAATTAATCCATTGTTACAAACAATTTACATTTCAAGTTTAAGATAACAATATAAAGACTGATTTTTAGATATTTTTCGAAATAAAATATTCACAAATTGGGTATCAATATTATGTAATTATTAATATCCATAATTAATTATAGATATCAATAAAACTCTTTACAGATATCCATAATTAATAGATATCTTTTCATTTAGAATATTTGATATCAGTACCAACAATCTTATATCTATAATAAGATTAGTCGAAATCTGTATAGAATAAGGGATGATTGATATTATTGAACAAATCCATAGGTATCAAGAAACAGATATGACATTTCATTTTATGATATCCAATAATATTCGAAGTTAAAAATAATAATACAACAAATAATTATCACTCGATTAAAAGATAGGCATATATATCATAAGCTGTGACAAATACGTTTGTGAGAAATCCGTGCATGAAAAAAATGCACTTTTTTGAGGGTTTTTTTGAAAGGTGACAAATACGTTTGCGTGCTATATATAAAACTGATACCGAACGAGTTTGTCACAGATAGGTGAGGAATACGTTCGGCAGCTGTGAAAAATTCGGTCGAATTCTTCACGCCGTGTGTCAAATCCGACCGAAATTTTCACACGTGTGAGGAATCCGTTCCGTGAGAAACACGGTTCAACAAGCTCTACTGGATGTGTGATAAACGGTATAAACCATGATCAAAAGTCGCGTACTATTGCTTGATCAGGGTCTACACTGCTTATGGTATACGGCTATTTTTTCGGAAAGGATATGAACAACATTTGCGCAACCTGTTCAATTTGTAGGCTGCTAACATATCTTTAAAAGACGATACAAAGTATCGCAACTGTCCAGGACCAGCCACAATCACATAATATAGTCTAAAAATGACACCAAGAGGAAGAGCAAAAAAAAAAAAAAAAAAAAAAAAAGAAAATGAGAACGGGAGAAAAACAATGACAATACCGTACACGAGCCGTAAACCAAAGAAAAAAAAAAAGCAACCTGCAAAGAAAGCTTCGTTGTTGCCGTAGAATACAGGTTCCTGTTTAAAACCGTAATTTTCAACTTTTAAAGGATCCGACAGACTATTGAAATGGAGATGATTGCTTAATACGGGTAGTCTTTAAGGCATATTCGACTGTATATTCGATGAGGTAGCTTTTTGTATGATAAAACAGTGGACGTACAATAAAGTAACGATACTAAGGCGACAAGAATGCAGCTTAGACAACAAAACGTAGCTGAAATGATGTAAAAGTAGTTTAATTCTGCATTCCCAGCGGGCACATACTTTAGAAATACGTCGATTCGACGTTGTTTCAACGTCGTGTGCCTGCTGGTTTGGAACTGTCAGTATTAAGACTGTTTGTAGTGGAAAGGAGGGACAGTTAAAACCTTTTTACGACTATACATTCATCGCCTATAGGATTTGTGCTGGTCGTATTATTTGGTGCTTGTGTTGAAGTTTTACGGCCCAGTCAACCCAATGGGGTCATGTCGAGCCCTGTCAGTTTACCTAACCACACATTTACTGGGCAGGCTTATCCTCTAAGCGGTTAACCAGTATTGTGCACATTCTTTCGCCAGAAACTGACAACTGCCCTTTTTGAATCAGCGGATGGGAGAGAATGACCGTAGAAAATATTTCATGATCAATCTCCACGAAAGAATGTTGCGGGGTTGAACCCGCGACCTCCTGGTCTCCAGTCGGACGGCACATCCAACTGAGCCACCGAGGCCGGCGTATTATTTGGTGAAAACAAAGACTACAAACTGAATGTCAGTTAAGTTAAGAGTTTACGTATTGAAGAACTTATAAACAGATAATAGTTTACTGACCATTACGTCACATGAGAAATACTAAAATTTCAATACGAAACATGGGAATTCCATGCTACATCATGGTCAGTATACATTCATCGTTTTGTACATATTTTATAACGTCTTTATGCTATATCATGTACTATATAGGTACCACAGGCAGACATGACAATGGCTTACAAAAATTATAAACAAATGTATACCTAATCCAAATGTTAGCTATACAGACAATTTGTGAAGAACAACGACCCGTACCACCCTGCACAGTCAGAGGCTTTCAAGGATTCGCAATCTGGGCCCAGTTGTTCAAAGCTAACGACGTCGTTAGTTAACGATTCGTTAAAATTTACATCGAGTGATACGCAAATATTCTGAAATATTTTGCTGAAAAAATGTGAGTAGTACTCACATTTTTTTCAGGAAAAAATATCAGAATATTGTGTATTGAATCCGCTAAAAAAGTTAACGAAATGACCCTTAACGAGCTCGTTAAGCTAACAACGCTTTGAACAACTGGGCCCATTTTTACATACTAAACAGACGACACACTAGGCGTTTGAATAGCGTGTAACCCGATGCAAATGCCCCGGTGCAGGTAACCCGATGCGAATGTCACGGTGCAGGTCTTTGCTCATTCTATGATATGATTGTATTTTGCTCTGTCCAGGCTGAGATAATTATTTTATTTTAACGTTGTTTTGTTTCTCTTTTATTCAGCCCAAGAGATACAAATAAATTTTGCGTCAAAATTAACGTCGCAGCATTTAGTCATGTGACATTTGTTTTGACGTACAACGAACTTTTACAAAGACGTAGAGGACACTATGAACACATTTTATATATAGATCCTAAACAGGTAAGCTTGTTTGACTATATCAGCAACAATAGATTCTCAAAGGAATAACCATTGAGAGCAATCTAAGGAAAAGCCATTGAGAACAGTCGACACGCACACAAAACTTAAAACAACTGACTTTTTGCATTACGAAAACACACCTATTCAAATACATAGAAAATTTCATCCACAAAAGCTGAAATTTTTCAGATACAGAAACTCGGCGAGGCGGTTCTAACAAGTACCCACAATCTATGTTTTTGAGCAGAAATAAGAAACATAATGTATAACCCTGTAAACAAACTCCAGTTTTAATTTATAAAAGTGAGGTTTAAGGGGGTCAAAATTATATAGGCGTCTTTTCGTGATATGGGCCAGACTAGCTAGATTCGGTCAATTAGATTTCGTCAGTAACACCTTCAAATTTTCAAAAATCCTGGAATCGGCTCAATGATTACAAAAGACCAGAAAGTATGAACTATAGTGAAGGGGAGACACTATCACCAGTGAAAATAAATATATTTTAAAAGGAATGACTGTCGAGAGCAGTCATCACGAAAACATACCTATATAATTTTGACCCCCTTAAACCCCACTTTTATATAAAACTTGGGTTTACAAGGGTATACATTATTTTTCATATTTGTGCTCAAAAACATAGATTGTGTGTACTCGGTAGAACCGCCTCGGAAAGGCGGTTCTAACGAATACCCACAATCTATGTTTTGAGCCGAAATATGAAAAATATCACATTATTTATCGGAAAACTTTCAGTTTTTGGTGGTGAAATTTTCGATATATTTGAATAGGCGTGTTTTCGTAATGAAACAAACTCGCAAAACTGTAAACAGCTGAAATGTAAAGTTTTCTGGACAAGACCGGCTAGTTTCGGTCAATTAGACGTCATCAGTAACCCTCATAAATTTTCAAAATATCCTGAAATCAGCTCAGTGATAATTTAGCAGAATCCGGACAAATTCAACAGACGGCAAATGGGTGATATTTAGTTACCAGAAAATATCGTTTACTTTGGTATGTAAATTGCATGAAATTTCAAACCCATTTTCTCGGTAAAACAAAAAGCAATATCACAATATATTTCTACTGTAGTTTTGCCCAGTATGCTTAGCGCTAAAACCGACCAACATTAAAACGGTTCTGTAGTAAACTTATGCGAACGGATACGACTCAGATCGGCACAGTCTGCCCGGATTATTCGAAAAATTCACTGTACGTATTCTACGGTATTCAAGTATTATGCAAGTGAACAGCAAAGATTCTGACCAGGCAGTTTTGCCCCTAGATCTTCAGAAAATTAATATGGTGATACCCAGTCCGTAAAGCATCGGATTAGGGTGAATTTTAAGGAATGACACCATAATAGAGAACTACATCGAAAACCGAATGAACAAACGAAGAGAAAGTGCTACAGAAAACCGCTTGCTTCCTGATTTAGGCATCTTCTGGGTAGCTTCACATATTTTTAACAGTCAAATGTAGAACTGTTGGGACTTAAAACTAGTAAAGGAGATATGATGTCCAATAATAGCCACATTTGTGAAGCATAGCTATCAATGGCACCAAAAGGAAAAGCTAACAAACCAATGATAGACAGCACATAAACCACAAGCCAAAGAAAAGCAAACAAACAGCCCCTCTTCCCAACCAAGGTGATCACAATGCTTGACAGGATACACTAAACAATTAGACAACGAACTGGACAAAATATGAAAACAAAAACATGAAAAAAAAGCCCCGCAGCAGGCAACCACAAGACCATACAAAGAAAAATGGTCAGTAGTAAAAGCTACCGGGTTGGGTTGGGTGAGGACCGGTTAAATCGATTTTGTTAAAGCTGGTTTTATAGACCATGGCCCAGTTGTTCAAAGTGTCGTTAGCTTAACGAGCTCGTTAAGGGTCATTTCTTTAACTGTTTTAGCGGATTCAACATACAATATTCTGATATTTTGAATGCAAAAGCTACTCACATTTTTTCAGCAAAAAAATTCAGCATATTTGCGTATCACTCTATGTAAATTTTAACGAATCGTTAACTAACGATGTCGTTAGCTTTGAACAACTTAGCCCAGATCCTTAATCCGGATACAGTGAAACCTACACACATTTGTTCGATCCGCGTAGGGTTTCCCTAACTTATCAGTGGATCAACGAACAAAAGTATATGTTGGCTTCTCAACTCTATGGGGAAACAAAGATTAGGATTCAAATACTATATATTTAACATCTGGTATACAGAGATGTGTTGGATGGCAAGGCCTGTCCTGCTGCATCATGTGGTATTTATATTTCTCATCTTATTCGTTTTGCTAGAACAACCATTCGTTTCAGTGACTTTAATAATTGGAATAAACTTTTAACTGCTTAACTTTAGAAACACGGCTATTTTCCAGGTTTAAGATTTGTGAGTATGTTCATTATAATCAAGGGTCATTGCTTTTAGAATGTATTTATCGCTGTCATTCTGAATTTGTTTTCATGTATAACGTTGGACTGAATTAGTTTTTAAATATAACGTTGGACTGAATTAATTTTTGAAATATATATGGACAGAAAACACGTCTGCTGATCAGAATCAAGAGCGAGGTGTTACGTAAGTAAAACTGTTCTAAGCCTCGCCCCGCGCACCAAGGTGCGATGTCTGCTGGCTGTGCCAATGTGTTGACATGGTTGCATTTCTTTCTTCGTGCGTCAGTTATAGAAAACGTGCTGTTTTGTTTTGTCATTGTTCCTTACATTCTTCTTAGGGAACCTAGGGAAGGCTGTACTTCATGATTATGGCGTTTCCAGGATAACTTCATTTGTAGTTTGGCTTGTTTATGCTTGTTGCAGGATTTGTAGTTTGTGCGCAATGGGAAATACTAAACATCCCCAGATACTTTGCATGCGGTTTCGAATATTTAGCATTTAGGGACAATGAGAAAAACACTTCAATAAGAGTTGGAGACTTTGTGACACACTCAACGATTCGCATGGTTGCAAATATTGCAGCCATTATCTGTTGTTACAGCTGTTAGAGGGATAATAAAGAGCCACTTAGTTTGCAGCGTTGTTTCAGAGTCTGATTTTAATCTATATGTTATACACACATTCGACCGATATACTTTTCAGTGACACCTCTAAATGTGTTCCTAGAAAAGCACGAATAAAAACGAAAATAAAGAAAAGAAGTATCAAGATGTATTTGAAGAGATGCTGTCATGGCAGAGGATATGCAGATATAACATATATATTTTTGTATAATGTTTATTTTATAAAAAAAGGCCCTTAAGCCATATATGAACAGCGGCCTAGATCAACCTGCTCATCTGTACATACTGACAGGCTCTTCTGTGTTTGTCGAAACATTCTGCAGTGTCTAATAATTTTGTAAATGGACCACAAATGCCTTGATCAGGCTGCGCAAATGCACATCACAGAGGAGTCATTTTCTCAAGTCAGCCATTGTTTTCAAGGGGAATGGATACACTTCAACTCTGGCAAAATTGTCTTATCTTCTTTAAAAATAGTCTATCTAAAAGGAAAGAATTTGCTCCCATTCGGAGCAAATTCTTTCCTTTTAGAGTAGACCCCTTTTTAGAAGGGCTTTGGTATGCAGAAAATCAAGCAGGAAATCAAGTTCTCTCCCTATGATCAAAAGGGAGAAACCTTACCTGGTGTATCCATCCCCTGTTCTCGTTCTCATTTTTCTATCCGCTGTTTCAGATAGTAGACGAATTTTTAGTAGAAGTATATATATTCGAATCTCGAGAAATTACAGCTTTGCGAATACCCCCACTAAGAAATGACATTATGGATTCACATGAAATATCAAGTAAGTTTACTAGGATATTATTTTCATATAAATGCAATATACCCTACCAAACAGAACAGACTTAGCCGAAAAGGTATCTACGGGACATATGCAAACAGTAAAGATCCAAAACAGCTAGCTAAGCTTCACAGTCCAATAAGGCCTTTACTGTATTTTGCAGTACCAAGTTTATCTATAAGCGGACAGCGAAGTCTCAGACCAGGTTGTGCTCGCACGTATGTACAAGCTGAGCAAGGCTTCGTTGTCCGCGTATGCACAAATTCATTCTTTCACATGGCGTAACAGAGATGACTTAATAATACTACGTGAGAAAACGTACCTTCTTACATATGCGCCCAGCGAAGAATCAGATATGTCTGTGCATTCGTGCAATCTGATCAGAATCTCCACTGGTCTCATCGTGGATAGCCAATGATGCTGAGTTTCTTCATGCGGACAACGAAGACTCTGATCAGACTGCGCGGATGCGCAGTCTGATCTGAGTCTTCGTTGCACGCACATGTCAGAAGGCACTTTTTCTCACGTTGAGGTTCATGCAAAGTCTTAAGAAATATCTGTAAAACATAATGTTATAAGATGCATTAGGATAGGATTATTTACCTTGTTAACGTGGTGTTGTTTATTAAACAGGATTGGAAACATTTCAGTTCTAATCCGCATGTTATGTAGACACCGCCCTGTAATTGCGTAATAAACAGTATAAGAAACACGCATTTCAGTGTGGAACTCTCTTTTCTTAGAACAATGTTTATTTAAGAGCAAAAGTTTAAAAAAAGGATGGGGAAGCCATAGAGAAATATAAGTGAAGATATCCAGGAAATGCTACAATCACAAAGCACAGGCTTCCCGAGGTACCGGGCGAGAAGAAACATTAACATATGCAACATATTAGACTAAAGACGAATGGAAGAAGAAGAACTGCAACAGAGGAACGCCTTAAAACAGTCAGTGGAAAAAAATGCTCGGTGTGTGTGGGTGTTTGGCGGGCGGGGCTTCAACCAGTTTCACTCGCGCAAAACCTAACCCTTAGTTCTGATTCAAACAGATATTCGGTACGCATAGGGGTAATCTGCCTCGTCAGTGAAACATGTATTATAATCTATCCCCTCCAGGGTCTGATTTATATAAGAAATTTATTGGTATTATTATATGTTTCTGCTTCTTTAAGACAAATTCGTTTGTCGTTACTTTTCATTTCAGTGACTAATGAACTGGCAGAAGTTACAAGACCCTCCCCTAAAACAGCCTATATCCGATACAGTCCCACTCCGGAACAACAGAAGATGATATCGTCTAAAGGAGTTACAGGATTGTTTAAAGTGCAGTATGATGTTCAAAGATCACTGGATGCTGGAGATATATATGTAAGACTTAAGGGAATGGGTACTCTTTCAGGAATGGCAACCTTTCATCTTTTTTTGTTCAAACTTGGTTTGTCTCACTTCTGGAAAGGATCTACTCTGAATTGATAGTATTTGTTTCCCATTACGAAAACACGCCTATTCAAATATATTGAAAATTTTACCACCAAAAAAATGAAAATTTTCAGATAAAAATTCTGATATTTTTCATATTTCTGCTCAAAACATAGATTGTGGGTACTCGTTAGAACCGCCTCGGCGAGGCGGTTCTAACGAGTACCCACAATCTTTGTTTTGAGCAGAAATAAGAAAAATAATATATACCCCTGTAAACCCCAGTTTTACTGTATAAAATGGGGTTTGAGGGGGTCAAAATTATATAGGTATGTTTTTGTGATGCACGGGAGCAAATACTTTACCTTTCGAGTAGACCATTATTAGTAAGTAAGTAAAGACTTTATTTATAAAGGGTTACTACATTTAGCACATACATATAAAAATATGTAATAGTTATGCTTCCATGAGGCCCTCGGTATTTACATATTTTACTTAAACTTACAAATGAACAAAGTAATTGATTGATAGTAATTACGTACTTGTTTGAGGTCAGGATTTGTGTGTTACATTAAAAGAGCCCTTATACCATTTGTTTGCAATGAATCAACGTAGAATCTTACCGAAACGTAATGTAAAATATCTAATGAAACTGTGTGTGATCAAGGTACAAATGTTCATGAATTTATATACGGAAGTAAGTTGGGTCTGAAGACTGACCCTACCTCAAGCACACATTTAATTACGGTGCTACAAAATGTCAAATACATACTTACATCAAATAAGTATAAATTTTGAGCTTCAGGTAAGAAATTTAAAACTTATCAACAACCAGTTGTTGCAATAATCATTATGACTGTATCTCTCAGATGGCATAATTAGACTGACCAAAGTATACACAGTGTTTAGAAGAGGAATCGTATGGAGGGAAGAATAACAAGAAGTAGCAATACATGTCTCTCTTGTGATAAATAGTAGAAATTCTACCAAATGTATCCAGTCTCCTTAGCAGCTTACGAATACAGCATTTTAAAATATAATTGAAACTACCATCACGAAAACATACCTATATAATTTTGACCCCCTTAAACCTCACTTTTATATAGTAAAACTGGGGTTTACAGGGGTATACATAATTTTCCTTATTTCTGCTCAAAAACATAGATTTTGGGTACTCGTTAGAACCGCCTCGGTGAGGCGGTTCTAACGAGTACCCACAATCTATGTTTTGAGCAGAAATATGAAAAATATCAGCATTTTAATCTGAAAACTTTGAGATTTTGGTGCTGAAATTTTCAATATATTTGAATAGGCGTGTTTTCGTAATGCACAGGAAATATCACAATCACGTAGCACAGCCTTCCCCTGACACCAAAAGAAGACAATAGGGAACAAACAATAACAAAACGAGCAACACAAATACATAAAAAACCACCGACGCACGAACAAAGAAGAAAAAAATGCTTCCAAAAGAAGACAATGAGGAACAAATAATGATGAAACGAACAACACAAATACAGCGGTCTCTTGTTATCTCAAATTCCAAGGGACCATAATATTCAATTTGAGATAACAGCAGTTTGAGATAACAGGAGTTGAAATATAAAGAATATATAAAACAAAACTAAACAAATGTTATTAAAAGTCTAGATTGACTAAAGCGGTAGTTTTAGTTATCAGTGTTTGAGATAACGAGAGTCAAGTGTTTTGAAAATATTGTGGAAAAGAGGAGAAATGTCTTCTCTTTTCCACAATATTTTGTTAACTGTTGTTAGATGTCCATGTTAGATAGGGACCAGATTTTCACTTCGAGATAAGCGGTTGTTTGAGATAAGCGAAGTCTAGATAACGAGAGTCGAATGTACATAAGAAACCTTCGACGCACGAACCAAAGAAGAAAATGCAACAGAGGTAATTTCTTTCCTTTAGGGTAGACTCCTTTTCAGGAGGGACTTGGGTACTTGATGTGCAGAAAAGCAAACCGAAAGTCACAAAAATGTGTTGCCTCTCTTGTAAAATATGGTGAAAAATCTATTAGGTGTATTCAGTTCTCTTAACTTACTGACTTTGACAGACAAGATAGTCACAAATTTGCATTTACGAGTTTTTGAAATTTCGCTTGTATTTAATACGATATAAAATAATTTTCAACTGAGTCAAACGGAAGCATAATACGGAACAAACAGAAACTTATACAATCACAGGGCACAGCCTCTAAGGCACTGGCATTTGTATAAAACGAAATGATATCACAAAACAAAACTCAAACGAAAACAGAAGAAGACCTGAAACACAAATTGGAACGGACAACAGTGATTGGACAGTTGGACTCTGAAAGCATATATTAACATACTTAATTATAATTTACAGGTAGTGAATGGATATTTCACGCACTTCTTTGCTCCTGTGGGGATTGCACCTTTAAGGAAGAGAATTCTCTTTGTCCTAGATGTAAGCGGTTCTATGAGTTTCGGTCGAAAAATCATACAACTGAAGGAAGCGATGACTCATATTCTTCAAGAACTAAATGAAGACGATCTCTTCAATATAATAACATTTGAGAGCACGTCACTTGCATGGTCGAAATATATGAAGAAAGCTACGCCAGAAAATATTGATGCGGCAACGGAGATGGTCCAGGATCTTACCGCAGAGGGAGGTATATCAAATGACTTGTTAAGTATGATCTTTTGTGATAATTCTGGGATACATTTTATTATTTCTTAAAAAAAAAAGAAAAACAATTTATATTGTGGGTTTTCCTTAGAAGCGCATAGAGTACTTACACTATATGATTTTGACTGAGAGATTAAAACAATGTACCAGAATTATCATCAAATATTTCTCCTTTAAGGTGAATGCAACATTTGTGAAAAACGTATCTGATATGAAAGATCTTGGCAAACCATGCCTTTAAAGGCAAATTTGATCATAAACGGATAAAACTAAGAAAGTTAATGACGTTTAAAAAACATTCACAAGGGCGACGTCTTTTTGAATATTGAATGAGAGTCTGAAACTTCCCAAAAATTAAATAAGATCACCCATAGCAGCAGTTTTAAAAAACTAAGAAAGTTAATGATGATAAGCTTAAGTCGTTCAGGCGGTTCTAACAAGTACCCACAATCTCTATTTCGAGCAAAAATAACAAAAATATAATATTTTTTCATCTGAAACATTTCGTTTTTAAAGCCATAAAAAGTGCCATTATATTGAATGGGCGTGTTTTCGTAATGCGGTTTACAATATCCAAAAAGTTTGTAAGCGGACAGCTAAGACCCTTATCAGACTCTGCTGGTGCATAAGTAGTCTGGTTAGGGCCCTCGCTGTCCGCATATTCCCCGAAAACAGCTTTTGACATGGCGTTAATCATATTCCCAGTCAGCATTCTACGTAAATCTATATCGGGCCGTCATCGGCCCGTCAGGGTAGCTGACGGGCCGATGACGGCCCGATGTAGATCTACGTAAATCTATATCGGGCCGTCATCGGCCCGTCAGGGTAGCTGACGGGCCGATGACGGCCCGATGTAGATTTACGTAGAATGCTAGCTGGGTTTATTCTTCCGTTTACTAATACATAACAAAACAATTTTAGGAACTAACGTTAATGATGCTCTTCTGGATGGCCTTGACATTCTTCAACATGTGAGTGAATTACAACGTAGCGATGTAACGGCACCTCTCGTCGTATTTCTTACCGACGGAGACCCAACTGTTGGTATCACGAACTTCAAGAGGATCTTGAACAATGTGGAATCTAGAAATAAACAGAAGATACAACTATTCTGTCTAGCATTTGGTAAAGAGGCTAATTTCAATTTTCTGAAAAAGATAAGTGCTAGGAATAACGGATTAGCCAGGAAGATTTATACTGATGCAGACGCCGCTCTTCAACTGACAGGGTTTTATGACGAAATTTCTAATGTTCTTTTATCAAAAGTGGCATTCAGTTATTTGGATAATACTGTTAATTTAACTTCTATAACACAGTCTCAGTTTCCCAGTTTCTTTGACGGCTCAGAGCTAATAGTGGCAGGACGATTAAATGCATTAGAAAAAGACTTTAATACACTCACTCTGTCCGTGGTTGGTAGTGGACAGCATGGTGTTATTGAGTTGTCCAGTTCAAAGGATATAATTAACCAAAACCAACTTGAAATCCCGGAGTTTAAGACGAATCTAAAGTTTGAGACGATCACGGAGAGGATGTGGGCGTATCTTACAATAAAGAAACTGCTCAAAGAATTGCTGAAAACGGAGAACCACCTATTAAAGTCCGACCTAAGACAAGATGCTTTAAATCTGGCTTTGAAGGTAATGTTTACTGTCAACAAAAGTTCCAGTATAACCGTCTGAGTCACAGCTTAAAAAATGTAGTTCCGGACATATAAACATAGCTAAAACATAAGTCAATATACCCAGGAAATGCCGCAAACACGAAGCACAGCCTTCCCGAGGTACCGAAAGAAGAAGAGATAAGGAAAATACAAACAAACACAACATATTAAAAAAAAAGGTAAGAGAAAAGTCCAAGGAGTGCCACAATCACAAACCGCTGCCCACCGACGCACAAACAAGGAACTGCAACTGAGGAACCGCCTTGGAACGGTCAGTAGAAAGCCATGGTGTTTTAGGTTATTAACTCAAGAGAACTGTTGGTAAGCCTTATTTTTCTGAACAATTCAAAACGTGTATAAATCGATATCAAAGTGTCTCATATAATGTATAGTGAGAGACTGTGTGCTTAGTAAAGTCGACTCTCGTTATCTCGAATTCCAAGGGACTCTCTGAAATACTTCGAGATATCCGTACCTCGACATACCAGATTTGCAGAATTGAGGAAAAAATAATTCGAACAACCACATTTAACAAATATATATGTAACTGGACTTTTGAAGTTAGAGATATATTATTGAAAATATTGTGGAAAAGAGAAGAAATTGCTCCTAAGGAGCAATTTCTTCTCTTTTCCACAATATTTTTTACCCGTTGTTAGATTTTCATGTTTAAGCAGGTACAAGATTTTTACTTCGAGATGAGCGGTTATTCGAGGTACGCGAGGTCGAGATAACGAGAGTCAACTGTACTTAATCCAATCAATGGGTATAGAGCTTTACTGCCTTTTTCAATTGCCTGATGGTGGGTCGGCTACAGACTCAATGGCGTCTCAGTTTTAAACATTTTACAAATGGCTTGTGCCTGAGTACTCGTATCTCCATATCTATATTATTTACTTTGCGGAATGGAAAATATTGTAATCAATATATGGGGATAACCAGGAATCGCCAAAATCTCTGAACACGGTTTTAAGGACATGAAATGAAATCACAACTCAACACTTTCATGTCAAAGACAGCAAAACATCAAACACGCACGCACGCATACACACACACATACACACACACACACACACACACACACACCTGGTGAATGAATGTCATTAGACGTATCACCAGTAAAAATTCTGATTCCGGCACAAAAAAAACGACACAAAAAATAACCAAAAACATATCCTGTTCAAACTGCTCCAAGAATTCCGAGTAGGTAAATATGTCCACATCTTTAAAATTTAGTGTAAATATGGTAATCTGTACTTAGATACATGCATAATTACTATTTGTCGTGTGATTTCAGTATAACTTTGTTACACCCGTAACATCAATGGTTGTCGTAAAGCCAGAAGAAAAAAAGACAGATGATATGGACTTCAACATACAAGAAGGTATTTTAAATTACATAGCTTCGGATAAGAGTGGGTATCCACATAATATTTTTCTTATTTCTCCACGAGAACATATGTTATGGATACCCATTAGAAGCACCTCGGTGAGGCGCTTCTAACGAGTACCAAAGTATACAATTTCGTAGGGAAATACGAAAAATATTTTCGGTTGAAAAAAACAACAACAACAAAAAAACAAACAATTATTTACAATCTTTTCAACATCATGTGGAAAAACGTTTTCTGCCTGGCCTTTTAAACGAAATGAAACAAAAAGTTTGTTCTGACTCTACTAAGAAATCGTCAGTTTTTTTCTGATTCTGCGCTTACTTCTCAAATGTTTACACTCAAATAAATTTCACGGCCAAACATTAGCATGATCTATACAATTTCTCTCTATATATATAATAGATAGTTTTTGGAAAGTTCCTATAGGACACGCCAGGCAAAACAAATGACATTTTGAAATATGTCGAAAGCCAAGTTACTTATTTGTATTATAGTGTCACTAATGAGGAAGTATTAGGCGAGGATGAGGAAGTTTTAGGCGAGGATAGAGTCACATGAAGTTTTTACATCATGTCGCTCGACGACATATTTCCCATGCATAATTTAGGGAGCTAACCACTAAATATTTTCCATAGGCGACAATAGTAACCTTTTACATGCTCCCACAAAAACTACACATACAAATCTTTTCAAACCTTACTTGTTTATAGAGCCACCCTAGCTCAACAAATTTCTGAGAAAAAATCCACATGTTGTCCTGCTCCTTTTCAAGTTACGGTCCAGCATGATTGTTTACCTGCAGCTTTGCAGTGAATAACAAGCGGACTTTTTTAACGGAGGAGTGACCATATAAAATCAGCAACAATTTCTTTGAGCTTGCAGATATAATTATAAAACCCACATCATTTTATTTCCTTATAACTGTCCTTTTCTCACATTGAAATAAAACCTGGGATATATATGTAATGGAAGCATGCCTGGTATTTAGACTACAATTGAAACCTCGGTCCAAAAGTGATAAAACCCGGCACTTCCAGTACTTAGTGCGATGCTACCTTTAAGGGGAATTGATACACTTACAAGAGAGGCAACTCTGTCAAAATTCTCAAGGTTTAAATGTACAATGTACTATCGAAACATAATATCAAATAAAACTTTCCTGCCCATTTGATCTGTGTTGTCGGGGGAATGAAGTTACAGAAAACTTTATCTCATGATAAAATGTAATCCTCTGTCAGACTAGTATCTAGAACTTTGCTATTGTTTCTGACAGTCTGATGTTTGCTGATAGTATAATGGGACCAAACAACGTTGAATACCGTTGGTCAGAGCAGGCCCATTAAAACAAAACAAACAACGCTGAATTAAGAACAGGCTGTCTATAACGCGAGCAAACAACGTTGAATTAACGTCGTACAGAGTATACCCTATATAACGCAAGCAAACAACTTTTAATGAGTATTTTCTGCATAACGCGACAGTGTCGGCCCTTTATAACGGAAGCAAACAACGTTGAAGTAATGTCAGACAGAGTAGGCCATTTATAACGCAAGTATACAACGTTGCATTTACGTCATGAAGAGTAGGCCCTAGGTAGCGCGAGCAAACAATATTGAATTAGCGTCAGACAGAATAAGCCCTATATAACGTGAGCAAACAACGTTACATTAACGTCGAACAGAGGAGACTCTATATAGTTCGAGCAGACAGGGTTGAATTTGCGTCATAGTGTAGATTTTACGTAGCGTGAGCAAACAACGTTGGATTTAAATTCATACAGGCTAGGCCCTGTATGACACTATGGGTGTGGTCTATGGAATGGCGTAGTGTATATATAATAATTTTCTTACATCTCTACACTATGTGTTTGGTATTCATTAGAAGCACCTCGCCACACTATTCTAATAAGTGCCTATAACGTATGCTTTTATAGAGAGATAAGAAAAATATCTAGATATCCCTTTGTCAGATATCTGAAAATCATAAGAAAATACAGGTGTTTATTGAAAGCGCTGTATTTAAAATACCGTTAGAATGAGGCTGCAGTGTGGCAGTATGTCATAAGAGTGTGTCAACATTGAAACGACGTTGTTTTCAACATTGTGTTCCTACTTGGTCGATTGATGTGGCTTTATTCGTTGTAGATGATCCTTCGAGTTTTGTTGACGCACAAGACACTGGCACTGCTGCTCTGACGGCCCCATCTGGTCCACAAGGTCTCATTGGAAAGGGTACCACTCACAGTGAGTATAAAATATTCATATGGCTCCACATAAGACACCTTATACAGTCAAACTCATATTCATGTATTTTTTCCCTATTTCTCCGCATAAACATATGTTGTTGATACTCATTAGAACCGCCTCGCCGAGGCACTTCTAATGAGTACCCCGCAACGTATGTTTTCATGGAGCATATGAAAGCCCCTTCTTATCTATAGTAATGAAATTTTGGTAAGCATGCTTGATTCGCCACGCAGTTTTCTGTTTCACCTCAGTATAGCAGGTGATCATGTTTTGTACCGGATACATTATACAAAGGATTGACGAGCTGATTGATTTGGCGTTTACTTTCATTTACCTCTGCTTCTTTATAATCATTTAAGCCGAAACGTCAGATAACGTACATTCGGACATGTGCGCCAAGCGAAAATTCAGATCAGCATGTGCTTTCGCGCAGTCTGATTAGAATCTTCACTGGGCACATTTTGGAAGCAATGTTTCTTCGTACGGACAATGAAGATTCTGATCAAACTGCGCAGATGTGCAGGCTGATTTGAATCTTCGTTAGGCGCACATGTCAGAAGGTACGCGTTCTCTTGTGGCTCTTTTTACTCATATACCTTTCTGCGTATCCTTGATCAAATTTAAAAATAGACAGCAGTGGAAATTACATGCTGCGAATGATTATATCAGAAATATGATTTAGTGAAGGGAAAATAAATTTTATTGAAAGAGATCAAACGAAAGTAGTTTGTTTTACCAGGTAGTCTTAAGTAACTGGAAATGAAGAAAGTGTTTATCTGTTTAAACTTGAATTTCAGATACCAGACTGTAATTAAAGCAGTATGGCATCACGAACATTTGATCTGTAATAAGTTTTAAAAAAGGAAGTTATTGAATTGGAATACAGCCTGCCTAAGTAAGAGATATATGTAAAACAATTACTACACATTTTGCACAGAATATCTTTGCGAAACCGTTATATTACATATAACCCATTAATACACAGTGGACTATTCAACCTCTATCATTGCAATGGTTCAGATTTCAAACGTTTAAATGCATATGTCATCTACCTTATCTGTGGAACATCACAGTGAAATACATCTAATCGCACACACTGTGATTAATAAAGACAAAAGGCATCACGAAATCATACCTGTCATTATTTTTCTTATTTCTGCTAAAAAACATAGATTGTTGGCACTCGTTAGAACCGCCTCGCCGAGGCGGTTCTAACGAGTACCTATAATCTATGTTTTTGAGCAGAAATATGAAAAATATCAGAATTTTTACCTAAAAAGTTTCATTTTTGGTGTAAAGTTTTCAGTATATATTTGAATAGGCACATTTTCGTAATGGTCACAGTGAAATACATATAATCGCAAACACTTTGACTGATAAAGACAAAAGGGATGGAAATATGGAAAACCAGAGTCACGGAACACAGCCCTTCTAAGGCATTCACGTACTGCAATTAATCCAGTATGCAAAAGCGTTCTCCGATACGCAATGTTTTATTGACAGAGGAACAAAGGTGACTAGCCTCCTAATAGCTTGTTGTCACACGGTTATACAAAACCCGAAGCTGGCGTCAACAGTTAAAGTAGTTATAAAGTCTACATGGTGCTTTCGTCGAAACCTACAATATGATTGTGCCGGCCTCGGTGGCTCAGTTGGATGCGCGTCCGACTGGAGACCAGGAGGTCGCGGGTTCGACTCCCGCCGAGGTTGGCAACATTCTTTTGTGGAGATTGATCATGAAATATTTTCTACGGTCATTCTCTCCCTTCCGCTGATTCAAGAAGGGCAGTTGTCAGTTTCTGGCGAAAGAATGTGCACAATACTGGTTAACCGCTTAGAGGACAAAGCCTGCCCAGTAAACGTGTGGTTAGGTAAACTGACCGCGCTCGACCTGACCCCATTGGGTTGACTGGGCCGTAAAACCTCAATACAAACAATGTGATTGACTCATTTCCGACTCTTTTGCCACTAAACTGTTGACAGATGTTCAAATCACGGGCTTACATGGGCTTCCCAAATGTTTCATAAAAGCGGATCATGATCATGATTAAGGATGATGGTCGGATATCTATTTAAACCTGGTTCAAGCACCCTGATGATATAACTGTTGACCCTTCCAGGGCGGTACTTCTGTTGCAAGTTCTCTACAAACATTTTTTATTTATCTATGTTATTTGATCTTGCTTCATGTCTTTTAGACTTCCAAATAAAGAGATAGTTTTGGGCAATATGTAAAATGTGTTCTCCTATCCATAACTAAAAAAAAAACAGACAAAACTGTTTTGAGAAGTTAACTCCAGCTGCTGATATATAGTGATTCTTTACTATTTCCTAAATTTTGAAAAGATACATTTTAACATAAGAGAATTGTTTGGTAGAATCAAGCTTTTTAAAAACACTCAAATTACTACGTAAAGAAATGAAAAACAATAGTTTATTTGGAAAAATGATTTGACATATATATTTTTTCATATCATGAAATAGTATGTTTAGTATTATATAAGAACTTGTCTCAGAAGCTAAATTTGACAAAAATATGACAAGGCTATTTACAGAAATATTGTTGTATACAGGCACATGTCACAGAGGATTAGGTCAGAGTTTTTGAAACTATCTCTACTAACAAATATGATAAGCTTTTGACATTATAGCCAAAAACAACATTGCTAGCTTAAAATAATATTAACATTTGTAGATGTTAGTTTGTATAACATTCAGAACCAGTACCATTTTAAATCAGTACTTCAGTATCATTTCACTCATTTGGAGCCTATCCCATTCATCTGCAAATAGCTTAGGGACTAAATCTGAATACATATAGGCCTTATATCGGAATCGGAAAAGAGTAGCCGCCTTGGCCCTGGGTAGTTTTGCTTGTGTAGTTTTGGCCTACTACTAGGGTTGGGTTGTTTTTGCCTTATTAGGTGAGTCGTTTCGGTCATGACTTGAATCTTTTCTCTTACCTTTTTATCTCACCTGTCACGTAGTGACAATGTGAGCTTTTGTGATTTTGTCCGTCGTCTGTCGTGCGTCCGTCCGTAAACAATTTATTCAAACGATATCTCCTCCTAAACCACTGATTGGATTTTGACCAAACTTCATAGGAATTTCAAAGTTGTTCAAATCATTTTGGTCCATTGCACATCTAGGTCACAGAAGCTAAAAATAGATTTTTTAACTGCAACTTAAACAATCTTCTTGTCTGAAACCAGAAGACCCAGGTCTTTGATATTTGGTATGTAGCTTCATCTAATGGATCTCTACCAAAGTTGTTCAAATTATAACCCCAGGATCAAAAATGGCCCCGCGCCGAAGATCAGTTGTTTTATATAGACCCATATAGGAAAAAAGTTTAAAATTTTTCTTGTCTGAAAGCAGAAGACCCAGACCTTTGATATTTGGTACATAGCTTGACCTAGTGGACCTCTACCAAGATTGTTTGTTATTGCCCCGGGGCCAAAAATGGCCCCACCCCGGGCCCGACATGTTTTACATAGCCTTATATAGAGAAAATCTTCAAAAATCTTCTTATCTGAAACCAGAAGGCCCGGGCCTTTGATATTTAGTACATAGCTTCACCTAGTGGACCTCTGCCAAGATTGTTCATATTATAGCCCTAGGGCCAAAAATGGCCCCGCCCCGGGGCCGATATGTTTTACATAGACTTGTATAGGAAAAAAAAACCCTGAAAAAATCTTCTTGTCTGAAAGTGCAAGGCCTAGGGCTTTGATATTTGGTATGTAGCATTGGCTAGAGATCCTCTGACAAGAATGTTCAAATTATGTCCCTGGGATGAAAAAAGGCCACGCCCAGAGGGGGGTTGGGCTACTTGATTTAGATAGAGCAAAAAGCCATTGGCAATGATTAGGCTTACGACTATCAAATTAATAGGGAGGATCGACCTGAAGAGTAGATGACCTTTAAGTCAAAGGTCAAGGTCACCGTGACCTTAGTACCAAAAAGGCTTATAATTCAGCAATGCTTATAGTTACGTAGGACCCTCAAACTTAGTAGAGATATTGGTCCTCTACAGTAGATGATCCTGGCGGCAAAGGTCAAGGTCAGCAGGACCTTACGTACTAAAAAAGCTTGATAACTTGATATTCCTTGGGACTAGGACCCTCAAACTTAGAAGGGGTATTGGTCCTCACCAGTAGATGACACTAAGGGCAAAGGTTATGGTCAAGGTCAACATAACCTTTAGTACTAAAAAGATAATGATTCGGCAGTGCTTAAGGCTAGAACACTTGAACAGACGGGATGTTGGTCTTGACCAGTAGATGACCCTAATGGCAAAGGTCAAGATCACAGTGACCTCTAGTACAAAACAAGCTTATAACTCGGCAATGCTTGGGGCTAGAACCCTAAAATCTAGTAGGGATGTTTCTTATGACTAGAAGATGACCCTGAGGGCAACGGTCTCGGTCAAGGTCACCTTTAGAACTGCATCTCTGTTAGCAATGCTATGTATAACATGATTCAGGCGAGCAAAATAGAACCATCATGGCCCTCTTGTTTACTCTACCTTACCATATCCTACTCCATCCTACTGTACCCACACTTTAGGTGTATATATGGTAATAAAACTATTACTTTTACAGTGCTGAATGCAAGTTCTTACCTTCATTATTATAGTTTTAGATTATTGATTCTTACGGTACTTTGAAGTTGCGCAACAGCCGGTTATCTAAAAAAGGGCCAGTTACCTAGTATCTTTTTTTTCTAGTTGTCACTGTGTATTATGCTTAAATACATAGAAAACATAAAATTGATAACTAAATGTTTTCCACATTTTTGCAATGTTTTAAAATTACTTTTGTATAAACCATAGGATGATGAGTGTAAAAAAAATGTTTCTTTGACCATGGTGATTTGTATAGAAATGCGTACTTAAACTCTTGATTATTTATGATGGGTTCTTTCCAAAAGGAAACAAAGTACTGAAACAATTTCTCTCACTTTCAGACAGATCTTTAGCAATAGTTTCTTTCAGTGTATTAGGGTAACAAAGTGGCACCATGCAAGGGGTAGTGTCAAACTTTACAAAGCTAGTATACTATTTTGAAGTTTATGATCAGAATATAACCAAATTTGCATCAGTAAAACATTTCTTTAGCCAGTTTTATCGTGAAAATGATAGTATACGTAATTTAACACTACATTCTAAGCAACCCATATTTTATAACAAGAAAGATTACCCTCGTTTTGCTATTCTTATATCAAACGTTAACACAAGATTGAAGAATAAAGTCTTGTTTTGAAATATATTTCTTCCCTCAAATTGATATATGTGTTAAGAAAGCCTTTAAGAACAAAGTCAATATTTTATAGAGATCGGATGAAAAATAACAATTTTATTGAAGTCTCAAATGTTTGTGAAAGTAAAACCTTAACTGATCAAAGCTGTGGTATGTTGACCTAGGCTATCTATCATGGTTAGTTTATCAGATGGTTCCGTTTTTGTTGATCTCTTTCTCTTGCTTACCATAACTGCCCTACGTATTCGGTCAGGAAGCTCGAACAAACAGTGTGCACCTAGATCAGGCGCCACAGAACATGACGTCTAATAAAGGTCCCCTCTATTTGCCACTCGTACATTAGTTTTGGACATATCAACTTGTAGCAAAATGAACTCGTTCAAATACTAGGACAAGTTTGTTAAGGAGTTTTGTCCGAATATTTAGAGTATGCACGGTATATTGTACAGAACAGGCAGCAGGTCTAGCTGACAGTGACCCACACTTCATAGTCAAGGTAAAGGGTTTGAAGTATGCTATATGTTTCGATGTGATGGGCGTACAAGGAGATGTCTATCAGCTCATCAAGGATAAATACTCAGGTATAGTGTAATCATTGTATTTAAATTAAAGTTTAAGTTACCTGTTATCGCACCTTCACAGAAAATGAGTTCAATAAGGCAGATATGCAGTATTAGATTGGCAAACAAATTGCCAAGAACGTCAAACAACAAATAGGGGTTCAGATTGGAAAGCAGAAACAAGAAAACCACAGAACCAGAACAACTTTGGTGTCGCTCGTTGGGCTGTCATCTTCAGGCCTAACGTCTGTGGCAGACTCTTTAGTCCAAAGATTGAAAACAGCAGTCATCTCCTCACGCACAAAAGAACAAACACTGCAAGCCATTGTGACAGTCCTAGTCAGACATGGAACACGTCGTTTTCAAGCAAGTGGTTATCTACTCGTAATATGAAGTGAAGAATAAATTTATATATTTGAACAAGTGGCTCGTTATTTGCGCAAAAACTCGCGCTATGATCCAACTTTTTCACAGCCTTAGGCTTTCTCATGTATCAATTCAGAACATTAACAAGAAGCAACGCCACTTAACCAAGAAGAGCAGATAAAGAAAACAAGTTGTTGGCATGACAAGCTATCGAAATGATCACAACGGTCGAAATCCCCAAAAGATCGAAGGAAAATGTAATAGAAGTAAACGTACCCTATTTTAATCGACGAATTGGTAACCAGTCAAATGATATGATCAGAAGCTATTTACATTAAACCCGTCATTCATTACGCATAGAAACGATTTTGACAGAGATAATGTCATCAGCATGTCTTATGAAAAATCAGATAAGACAGAAACAGAAGTTCAACACATAATCTTACAATCTTACAGTCATTGCTTGATTGCATTTGTGCGTTTCCTCTTTCAGACAGCTTATATTGTTGTGAAGGACCAAACAAATGTTCCGGTAAACTTTGGTCTTTTGACCTAACCTTATTTAGGTAACAGAATATCATTAAACCGAAACAACATTTATAAATGTATTTTCATTATTGCAATGTGAGACTTTGTATTTACAAACAGGCGTTTATTGTTTAGGATAAAGCTAAGGAGTAAAGATGCCTTTACATTTAAAGTAATTACTGATGTTGTATACAAAAGTTTGATCTAACAAGATTTCTTATCGTTTAGGCTTGATTGTGAATGCCAAAGTAGTTGCCAACAAGCCCAACCCGAATAAGAATATTACTCATGAGACCAAAGGTGAAATCAAGACCTTTCTTGGTGTTATAACAATCAAACGGTTTGGCCTCAACATGGTTGTCAGTCCTCTCA
The DNA here is from genome assembly GCA_964016985.1 of Anodontia alba. Classification (NCBI taxonomy): domain Eukaryota; kingdom Metazoa; phylum Mollusca; class Bivalvia; order Lucinida; family Lucinidae; genus Anodontia; species Anodontia alba. The sequence continues at coordinate 22,783,909 of OZ024828.1, read as the reverse complement.
AACTGAAGGTGAACGGAGAATATTTAGAATGGACAAACGGCACCACATTCAGGTAAATCGAGATGAAAAGAATCATTTCGTGATCATGAATTGTTACATAAATATAAGTGGATACCCAAGAAATGCCACAATCACGAAGCACAGCCCTCCCGAAGCATCAAAAAAAGGAGATAAGGACCAAATAAGGACGCCACAACACCATATATGAAACTACAAACAAAGCAGAACTGCAGCAGAAGAACCACATTGGAGCGGTCAGTAGGAAAATCACTTTGTGTGGTTGGGGGATGGGATGGTTGGGGGCGGGGGGGGGGGTGGGGATGCTTAAACCAGTTTTTATCGTGCGAAAGATTATCCACTATTCTGATGCAGCTTCACAATGCAAATATATGTTCGGTGCATGTCTGGTTTACACACATCTTCATATATGTAATCTCGTCAAGGTGTGTGTTGTTGGCACAGCTAAATAATGCGAACGTGTAATTGTCAATAATCAAACTGCATGCCTTGGTCAGTCTCTAGGTATATAGCTTGCAGATACCTTCAGAGGCGGCAATTCTGTCAGATTTGGTCACCTGTTTGCCTGAAAAGGGCTCTGCTCTAAAAGGAATGAATTTGCGCCAATTTACTTTTAGAGTAGACTCCTTTTTAAAGGGGCTGGGCTTAAAGGAAGTCGCCGAAGTTATATCCCCTGTGAGAATGGCGGAAAGTTTACCAGATGTATCCCATCCCCTAAATTTAAATACGATTCTACTGTACATCGTACAGAAGCATGGCAATTTGCAAATGTTTCTATGGAGACAAAATTTAACACTATGTGCTTGCCGTAATAAGATTATTTTGCATATTGCTACGAGGGCAAGTCAATAAGTAACCAGCCTATCCCATTTCCAATTGACCGAGACACCCAAGATTTTCATGCCTTGTTTCAATACATGTTTTAGGCCTGAGGGCAAAATTGCACCCTTATCGTGTTATTCACTCATAAGGTATTGAATGTCAAACATGGCTAGCGATGCTAAAGTAAGCTTTTCGTCAAAAGTTGAGTACCGTGCTGTAATTCGGTACCCGTATTTGAAAGGGAAAACAGATCAAGAAATACATTGCGAGTTGACCAATGTATAAGGGTCTTCTGCACCATCGTATGCACAAGTTAAATAATGGGTTGGGGAATGCAAACGCAGTAGAACGTCTTTAGAAGACGAAACCAGGTCTGGACACCCATCAGATGCCACCGATGAAGAAATGTGTAACAAAGTACGGGATCTGGTGTACTCTGATAGGCGAATTAGGGTGGAGGAAATAGCGAATGCATTACACTTTTCACATGGTAGCGTTTCAACAACTTTATATGATCGCTTGGGTATGCACAAGCTAACAGCCCGTTGGGTCCCAAAATCCCTTAGCGATGAGCAAATGGCAACCAGAGCATCAGTATACAGCGCATTGTTGAAGCGGTTTAGGTCAAAGGAAGATGATTTCCTTTCACGTCTGGTGACTGTAGATGAGACCTGGGTCCATTATTATGAGCCAGAGAATAAAGCTCAAAGTCGCCAGAGTGTAGGACCGGGGTCGCCGAGGCCAAAGAAGTTCAAAACGAAACCCTCTGCTGGCAAGGTGATGGCAACTGTATTTTGGGATGCACAAGGTGTTATTATGTTGGACTTTCTAGCAAAGAAAAGTACAATAACAGGTGCGTATTATGCAAATTTGCTCGACTAACTGAGAATTGTGATCCGTGAAAAACGCCGAGGTAAACTCTCCCAAGGGATTCTGCTCCAACAGGACAATGCGAGAGTCCACACTTGCAAAATTGCAATGGATACTGTTGAGCGGAATGGGTACGAGCTAATACCGCACCCCGCCTGTTCTCCGAACATATCTCCTAGTGACTATTTCCTATTCCCAAACTTGAAAAAGGATATCCGTGGACGTCATTTCCGGTCCAACGAATAAGTCGTGGCGGCAGTTGAGGAGTGGGTCAGAGACAAGGACCCTGGCTTCTTCAGTTCTGGGCTGATGGCACTGGAACACCGTTGGTCCAAGTGCATCATTCTAGAGGGCAATTAAAAGAATACATCGATCTCATCCAGAAATAAGTTAGGCTGGTTTTTTATTGACTCGCCCTCGTACAATTTATTCATGAACTTCAGTTTTTATATTCTTAATCGGTTCCAACGATTTGTGATCATGGCCTTGCAAATTGTGATATTAAATGTTTGTTCTCATAAACTTAATGCATGTCCCTTACTTGATATGTATTTTGGTTGGTTTTGTTAAATATTCCTATTTTTCCTTTTTCCTATATAAAATTTATCTTCTCAGTTTACACTTTCTACGTTATCAGTTATTTCGGACATTTTTATATCTATATTTTGTTGAAGTAAAAGCCAAAGTGTTGGCATCCATATCGAGCTTATATATCTGGAAAATTCGGAAGAAACGCAATACGTCAACATGGGCCATCTGTTACCGAATATATCACTGTTTAACTTTTCGTATGATGTTTATTAAACGAGTTCTATCATTCATTTTTGCTGTGGTCAGCAAACGATTGAAATCATTAAATATGTATAACAAATGTCATAAGAAAGGAACATGAATGTAAGCTTCTATTTATCATATGACACAGACAGTTGTGTGTATATCCATTTTCTGCTTTCAGTGTCACCTGTTAACCATATGTACATCACGCATTGTTATAGAAGTAATTCAATAACGTTACGCGCTGTAATCGCTCATTAGTACGGTGTTATGACATTGTCCGGTTCGACTTCATATGATATAAATACTTATAGATAGCCCTAGATTAAAAAAAGAGAATCCCAATAAACAGTTTTCCTGTTTCTACATATAACGTATGTTGTGCATACCCATCACAACAATGGGGAGTTGCAACAATGTATGTGGAAATTAAAAAAAAAACTATAAAGAATAATTAACTGAAAATATCATCTTATCTGGAGCTATGATTATAAATTTTCTTAGATGCCTGACCATGCCATCGCAAAATATCCTCTCTCTATGTTAATCAATATATTCTACTGCAGCCATTTACTATGAAAGCGTGCATGCACAGGCTCACCTGGGCCTTCATTGTCACATAAGCAATTAGTGCCCTTGTATGCAATTACGGTCCATTTCTTTTGCAGCCATGGAAAAACTAAAATAGTTGTAGATACGTCTAGCAATATGGTGGTAGTCTTTTTCCATGACAGGATAGCATTGCTGGTGATGAGACATCTGAGGCCCAAGTCATTGTTAAGAGCAGGAAAAGTCAATTTCCTCGGCTTCTATATCGTCGACTTTAAAGGTTTATCCTACCACACACACGGCTTATTAGGTATGAGTTTTTTGTTGTTTGCTTATTCATAACGCTACTAGGGTCTGAAAGGTATTACAAAACACGACTACATTATCGGATATTGTTGTAATGATAACTGTGGAATTGTTGTAATGATAACTGTGGAATGGTTTGGTCATTAAAGTTGATTTGTTTCCTATTGTGGTTGGAAATGATACTGCCTGAAAAATTGACTGAAAAGATGTTTAGTATGTAAGGCTTATTGGGAGGATACTTTACCAAAAACGTGTCTTATTGCAATATAGTTTGTAAAAGGATTCTATAGTATCGCCTCGCATGTTTCATCTTAATATCCCACAAAAACTATTATATAAATTGCCAAAAATGTAACAGTTTGAACGACCCTGCAACAACTTCTAAGTTCAGATGTTTAATGCATGATTATCTAATAAGAAGACAAGAGATCCTGTTGTCAGGGGAACTAATACTAGTACTAATGAAACATGACATAAGAAAATAAATAAGTGAACTCAGGAACTGCTGCAGTCAGATTCAAATCAAGTTTTCAATCAAAGGGAAGGACAGACAAATGCATTTAAACAGACACGAAACGAACAGATAGGAAGCAGCAGAGTTGGTAACCCTTTCCCAAAAGGGTTGCTACTCTGTTACCCAAACTTAAATGATTATATATTTTAAAATTACATAATTGTTAAAAAACATATATAAGTGAAACACTACAGAACATTTAACAAAAAGCATCACGATGAAAGTACCGCTTTGGAACGGTCAGTAATAAATTAATGAGGGCCTGCACATCCAAGCAATTTAATTAGGGTTTTCTTTGTCGGTCGATATAATATACTCTACTAAATGATTCTTTAATCTAATAGTAAATGATTAAAAGATAATTTCCGGAAGACATTTTTATCATGCTGAATAAATTAGGATGCCACACCCACTTCTAACTGTCCTTCAATCAAATTGCTTGATCCAGGTTGTTGAAGCAAGTTTACATACTGAATAATAAACAGTGCAGATCCAGATTTGGATCTACACTGTTTGCCAGGGTAGAGCTATCCGGGTTCAGCAGAACTAGGGTTAATGTCTAATTCAAAATGAATGCTATATCAAAATCATCAATCTTTGTTTCAGGTCAGTTTCTACACAGAACTGTGCTTTTGAAAAAGACTAAAAACAGAAAGGGAAAGCTAATGGGCCGACTACGAGTAAGTGGTAACACACCTAAACCAAGAAAAGTGATGGCCACCCTAGGTCACCGTCTGAATCTAGCAACGAATAAAACTGTATCATGTTGGATGGTACAGCACAATGGTGCCGCTTTATTGGATGGTGATCTAACGGACTACTTGTTAGAGCGCAGGAAGAACAAATCTGACAGTGAGGAGGACGAGGAAGATGAGGAGCAGTGATACACGTGTTGACCATCGGGTGTATATTTTCTGAATTGTTGCTAGATATTTGTCGTGTTTGTGAGATAAGATTATAAAATTAAATATGAACAAGGACACTTGCAATTTGCATTTGAAGTGATAGTACAGTTGCTTAAACTTTGACCTTGTAAATCATGCGCAGGTAATTATAAATCCAGGCATATGGTATAGTCAAGGGTTTCTTTCTGCCTTTTGTTGCTACATAGGTTGATAGATTAATAAGAGGAATTTAAGCAAATAACAATTTTAGACATTAGCTCATTGACAAGATGATATATTTACAGATGATGTAATAAATTTTCGTTTTACGGAAGAAATGCTAAAGCGGGTAGCATAGTAAATTATTAAAGTGTTCCGCCATATTTTTGAGCGAGAAAGTTGTGTCTGGCGTTAATTATCAATTCCCTTTGTTGTGGAAACTATTATGAGCCGTTGGTTTTGTAATACGTTAGAAAGCCAGGAAGATAAAAGAGTTGACAGACGTGGTGGTGTTATTGTGAAGCATTCCTTGATTAGATGAGCAGTTTAATATACTATTATGGATGTGAATAAATCACACTGTGCTGGAATTGTGTCCTGTTATAATGCAGAAACAGCAATCGAAGAAGGCATTAGAAGTGTTTAACCGTCAATCAACTTAATATAAATATCAGCAGACGACATTCTGAAATATTTTCTTTCGATTTGAATGAAACGTCAAATCTTGTGTTATGTGAAAGGGGGCAATTTGAATGAAAAATATGTTAAGGTTCTACGAAAAAGACGAAAAATGCCGCACATGTATTGTCTGCTCGTTTCCCTTAGAGTGTGCACAGACTTCAGACAAGAGGAGATGAAAATATGATATTAAAATACATAACGGTTTGGCAGTAAAACCGTTTTAAATGTTATGTAAATATTGTAAAAAAAATAGTTGCTTAGAACTGTGCCCATTTTGCCAGTGCTTTCTTGTAAATAGATATGTACAAACAGTCCTTACGAGTACATATCTTTCACAGGAACTTTTGCTTTAAACTAAATATTGAGACAATATGTGCTTGTAAACAAATGTAAATAGTTTGCTGAAGCTGTATAGAACAAACTGCAGTCATTTGTAGCAGCGCTTCCTTGTATAATTGACTCCGACATTGTACTTGCCTAGCATCACATCTACTGTCGACTCTCGTTATTTCAACTTGGCTTGTCTCGAATAACCACTTATCTCGAAGTGAAAATTTGGTCCCTGTTTTACATTGAAATCTAAGAACAGGTAACAACATATTGTGGAAAAGAGGATAAATTCCTCCTTATCTCCTCTTTTCCACAATATTTTCAGTATATCTGACTTCAGGAGTCAAATTACATATTCATTTGTGAAATGTGGTTGTTCGATTTATTTTTCCTCAATTTTGCAAATCGGATATGTCGAGGTACGGATATCTGGAAGTATTTCGGACAGTCTCTAGGACTTCGAGATAACGAGAGTCGACTGTATATGAAACGTATACATCATATTCTCAGCTCTAGATAAATCGCCTTTTTCAGCCAAAACTGTTCGTAATACTTCCCCTCAAAAACTGCGTTTGTGGAGGGGTAAACCGTTCTCACGTTGTCCGTCCGTACATTTTGGTTTCTGCTTCTTATCTTGCTAAATAATTTAAGGAATCTTTTCATATTTTGCATAAATGTTGATATTGATAAGATGTTACTGTTAGGCAAAAATAAGGGCCTAGGAGTTACTTCGTTTCGGGTTATTTCTCTTTGTAATTCTTGAAAAGGTGTTTTGATTTCTGCTACTTATCTTGCTACATAATATCAGGAACCGTTTCATATTTTTCATAAACGTTCATATTGATGAGGTGTTGCTGTAAGAAAAAATAAGGACTGAGGGATTAATTCCTGTAGAGTTATTTCCCTTTGTAATTCTTGGGAAGGCGGCTTGGTTTCTGCTTCTTATCTTGCTAACTAATTTCAGGATTCTTTTCATATTCTGCATAAACCTTGATATTGATGAGGTGTTGCTGTTAGACAAAAATAAGGGCCTAGGGTTTAATTCCTTCTGAGTTATTTCCCTTTATAACTCTTGAAAATGTATTTTGGTTTCTGCTTCTTACCTTGCTGAATAATTTCAGAAATCTTTTTATATCTTGCATAAAAGATTGTTGTTAGACGAAAGTAACGACCCCGGGATTAATTCCTTTACAGTAATCTTTGTTTGTAATTCTTGAAAAGGCGTTTTGTTTTCTGCTTCTTATCTTGCTAAATAATTTCAGTAATATTTAGTAGGCAGATTTTCAGGTTTACAGGTTTTAAACGTTATTTCAGTTTGTTGTTATTTCTATCATTTTTTGTACTTCGGAATAAACCAGTGTATTTGTGCTTAATACCTCAATGGTCCTTGTTTTCCACATATTACATGGCGAAAATGTCATGTTTTATACAGCGCAAGAAAATACCAAATAAATGTCTTCATTATTTCTTCACGAAACATGGCATGTGATCTCATTAGAAAAAAATTAGTGAAGATACCCGGGAAATGCCACAGTCACGAAGCATAGCCTTTCCGAGGCACCAAAAGGGGGAAAGATGAGGCACAAATAATGAGCAGAGAGAGAGAAAAAAAAAAAAAAAAAAAAAAAATAGAAACAAAAAAACAAACAAACAAACAAAAATAAAAGATTAAAATAATAAATAAATAAATAAATGAAATAAAAAAATAAATAAATAAATGTAAAGGAATTAATCCCTAGGTCTTTTTTTTTTTTTTTTTTTTTTTTTTTTTTGCCTAACAGCAACACTTCATCAATATCAAAATATTAAAGACCTTTTAACCCATTTGTGTCTAGTGGACTCTCTCCCTTTGGACAGGTTCATTTCCGAGTTAAAAGGTGCCTTTTAGCATTTATTATAGAGATTTCTGTACCTAATAAAACAATGTAGACCCAGATCGGTGTCTGATCTGGGTCTATACTTTTTGCCAATGTTCTTTTTATGGGACGCTAGGCATAAATGTTTAAGGTAGTGCTTCAAGTCGTCTGGATTCGAAGGAAATGGCAAAATCTGCCTTCACAAGACTTTATTTTTCGGAGAAAATAAGGACATGGTCTAATGATAATACCGTATTTACTCCTAGTCAAATAAGCCACTGTAAAATACCGTATTTACTCCCAGTATGCGGTCACTTTAACTCTTTACCAGACTCGTTCTAAAACCTGAACAAGACCATGTTGATGTGTCCAAAATTGCTGAATAAGTGGCAAACAGTGTAGACCCAGATCAGACGCCGCAAATCGCGGCGTCTGATCTGGGTCTACACTGTTTGCACAGCCCTAACTGTCCGAGTATCTAGGGTTGCGTAATATGTGTTTTTCGAACTGAATAACATGTTGCTGAAGGATGTTTGGTGTTTCTTCGTTATTTCTGTTACGTGCTTATTAGCCTGCACAGCATCTCAACATCCTTGTTTTGACGTCGCCGTATCATCGACCGACGTTGTTATGACGTTGTGGATTTACTGTGACTACATTAGATTTGTATTTTATGTCCGTTTGAAGGTGCGACAAAACTTCAAACGTCAACAAAATTAATTTTCTGGCTTCTGAACGTCACATGAGCGTTACATTTGCCTGATGTAAATGTCGTCATTCCCGCTCAACACAAATGACGCCAACTTAGTAACAAATGCTGTCTGTTGCTTTAGATAGATATTTCTCATTAATATTTCTATTTTAATGCTTCATTTCAAACAGTTTTGTGTTTATTAACAGTGCCCACAGCTTTCTGATTTTCCTTCAGAACATTTGTATTTTACAATACTTTGAGAAATAAAACATGATGCTTAGACCATTGTGCTTTGTTACATTTCCATAGCACAAACTTTGACTATTACTGCCACATAACACAAAACGTCCCCAGCTCTGTATATCTGAAACAGAGAAGAGGCATGTTTAACAGAGAGTACTCACTAGAGCGCTCGAATGGCTGACAATTGAGCCAGCGCATGACAAAGCCTACAGTAAGACCTGTGTGACCAACAAAGACTCAGATGAGCCTCTACATCCTCCCAGTATGGCAAGGGTTCTCGTTTGTCCCTCTTTGGATAGCCTGGAGGCTGTAGAAGGCACATGTGATCAGCGAAGACTCTGATCAGACCATGATGCGCAGGATAATCTGAGTCTTTGCTGGTCGCTCAAGTCTTATTGTAGGTTTTGTTATACACTGGCTCCAATGTGTTTTTGAATGGCAGTAGGCGCTATGTCAACTCTTTATTGTTTATGGCCCCACCTGCCGAAGGCAGGAGTGGGGTATATAGCGTTTCGCCGTGATGTTACGTCCTTACGTTCGTACGTACGTATGTCACAATCATAACTAGTCTTAACTTGGGTGCCTTTTATGCTAAGTAAATGAAATTCGGTATGCTACTTACCCAGACCTAAACCATCAGTTCTGTGCTAGAGTTGCCCCTGGGTCATGCCCAGGGGTCGGTCTTGCCCAGGGGTTGATATAGGTGTCCAAAGGGCAGGCTTATTTGTGTACTCTGGACTCGTTTTTTTTTTTGTTTCCTAGTTTTCTATAATGACCACATCTTAGAAGACATAAGTCAAGTTTACATTGACATTTACATCCGCGTTTCTCTTGGAGATCATAACTTGGGTAGCTTACATGCTAGGAAGTTGAAATTTTGTATGCTAGTAACCCAGACCCAAATCTGTGCTAGGGTTGCCCCGTGTCATGCCCTGGGGTGGGTCTAGGGGTCAATGTTTAAGTTAACATTCAAGTTTACATTGACATTTACGTCTGCGTTTCTCTTGGAGATCATAACTTGGGTACCTTTTATGCTAGGAAGTTGAAATTTAGTATGCTACTTACCCATATCTAAACCTTCAAGTCTGTGTAAGTTGCCCTTAGGTCATGCCCAGGTGTGATCATGCCCAAACCCATTTACATCTGCGTTTCGCTTGAAGGTAATAACTTGAGTACCTTTTATGCTAGGAATTTGAAATTTGGTATGCTACTTACCAGACCTAAACCTTCAACTCTGTGCTAGCGTTGCCCCTGGGTCTTGCCCAGGTTTGGGTCATGCCCAGGGGTTTATATAGGGGTTCAAAAGGCAGGCTTATTTGTATACTTTGGACTCGCATTTTTCTACTTTTCTATAATGAACACAACTTTGAAAGATACTTTGTCAGACATCAGTCAACCTTGTGACACTTACTTTTAGGTCATGAAGTAAAGGTCAGCATGACCTATATTTCCCGCTCCGGTAATTTTGTCATATCCTGCAGAGTTTTCACGCTCCGGTGATTTTGCCTTATATCCTGGAGTGTTTCATGAATAAATACCATGCTTTGTGATTATGAGTCAGTATGACACGAAGTTTGACTTAAAATAAATGTAGGTCACAGTGACCTATATTTCATGATCCAATGTTTTTGCCTTATATCTTGAAGAGTATTTGATGCATTGTCATCATACTTTTGGATTATGAATCAGTATGACCGGAAGTTTGACCTCAAAATAAATGTAGGTGACAGTGACCTACATTTCACAGTCCTGTAATTTTGCCTTGCATCTTGAAGAGTATTTGATGTATAAACATCAAACTCATATGTTATGAGTTAGTATGATCCAAAGTTTGACAAAAAATTAAATGCAGGTCACTGTGACCTATATTTCTAGGGCCAAAAATTTTGCCTTATAGCTCGAAGAGTATTTAATATACAAAGATCATGCTAATGGATTATGAGTCAGTATTACCTGAAATTTGACCCCAAAGTAAATGTAGGTCACAGTGACCTACATTTTGCAAATTTGTAATTTTGCCTTATATCTTAAAGAAAATTTGATGTGTAATCATTATACTTACAGATAATGAGTCACGATGACACGAAGTTTGACACCAAAATTAATGTAGATCACAGTGACCTATATTTCTTGCTTCAGTGATTTTGCCTTATATTTTTAAGAGTATTTGATGTGTTATAAACATCATACTTATGGATTATGAGTCAGTATGACCCGAAGTTGGCCAGATTTTAAAATGACTTTATATCCGTGTTTCTTTTGGTGGTCATAACATTGAGTACCTTTCATGCTAGGAAGTTGAAATTTAGTATGCTACTTACCCAGATCTAAATCTTCAACACTGTGCTGGAGTTGCCCTTAGATCGTGTCCTGAGGTAGGGTTAAAGGTCAGAATGTAAAACAGGTGAGGTTGAGCATTTGGAAGATAGTTGTTGCCATATGGGCAAAGGGCGGGGTGGGGGGAGCATTTGTTTACCTTTGGACACATGTCTAGTTTTTTTTCTTTTTTTTTTTTTTTTTTTTTTTTTTGTTTGTTTGTTTGTTTGTTTTTTTGTTTTCAAATTTCCATTGCTTACTCTGAGAGTAAATATTACACAAATATTTTCGCACCTTTCATTTTAAATTAAACGCTGCAAAATTCATTTTAAACGGGATAAAAAAATAGCTGTGGCCTGTAACTAGCCAATCAGTACGTCGCCACATTGGAAAACAGTGCAATACACGTCTCATCCTGTTTCACAAAAGGGAGCAATTGATCGCTCGGCGAGCGCTCACATTGTCGAACACACCTCAGTTTGGGCGTCCAAACAATCTTGCTTTAGTCACTGCCTAGTCGATATATTTGATTAAAGGAAACAACTAGAATAGCAAAACCAAAGGTAGTTATATATAGGTTACCTAGTTTAATAAATCAGCTAGCTATAAAACTTGCTGAAGCAGGAAATAATGATTTCGAATTTTGCCTGTAATAGTTTATTCTCTTTACATAACTAGATCCAGGATTTTGGAAATTTATCTCTTCTCAATCATGCATTTGTCCATAAAAAAGACTCTTAACTCTGCATTATTTACATTAACTGTACAGTTATAGATATTGTCTAACTTTTATTTACATCAGACAGTTGACAATTTGTTGTTATTACGAAAACACGCCTATTCAAATATATAGAAAATTTCACCTCCAAAAACTGAAAATTTTCAGATAAAAACTCTGATATTTTTCACGAGGCGGTTCTAACGAGTACTCACAATATATGTTTTTGAGTTGAAATAGGGAAAAAATAGTGCTTACCCCTGTAAACCCCAGTTTAACTATATAAAAGTGGGGTTTAAGGTGATCAAAATTATATAGACATGTTTTCGTGATGTGCACAATTACTTACATGTATATTCAGTTGCAAGCAAGAATGCAGATCATGCAAACCCGTGCAAAATTAGGGTCAGTCCCAGGTTAGGTAAATAAATATTAAGGTTTATCTCGCTGTTGCGAAAAGTAGTTGCCCCCATGTAATAAACAGAAAAAATGCGACATTTACTGGATATTTAAGAAAGTGTCCTTTTGAAGAAAAATATTCTATATCTGAATGTAGAGTATACATTACATTAGTAATGTATTCAGTAAATACATTATCTGCGTTTTGCAACACATGCTGGATGCTTTCATCTTTGAGATACAAAATGTATTCAGTATAACGTTTTAACGTAAAATGGCTTATAAGCCGGGACAACCATAGCATTCCAAAGACACTGAAATCGACACCGTGTTCAGAAATGCCATCACGAAAACATGCCTATATAATTTTGATCCCTTTAAACCCCACTTTTATATAGTAAAACTGGGGTTTACAGGGGTATACATTATTTTTCTTATTTCTGCTCAAAACATATATTGTGGGTACTCGTTAGAATCGCCTTGCCGAGGCGGTTCTAATGAGTACCCACATCTATGTTTTAAGCAGAAATATGAAAAATATCAGAGATTTTTACCTGAAAATTTTCAGTTTTTGGAGGTGAAATTTTCTATATATTTGAACAGGCATGTTTTGGTAATGCAAAGCATCGCAAATGCTTTGCCTGGATGTCTGCTTCTGTTGATGCTTGTCACATTGTTGAACACACCCTAGTTTGGGCATCTCTAACATAGTCACTGACTGTACCGGTTACGCGCATTATGGATAGTGAATTAAGGGAAACAACTAGAATAGCAATAAAGGTAGTTATATTTAGATTACCTGGCTTAATAAATCAGCCAGCTCAAAACAGGATGCAGAGATTTAGAAATTTATCACGTCTCAATAATGCCTTTGTTTAAAAAAATAAGACACTTAAGTCTGCATTATTTGCATTAACTGTACAGCTATAGGCATTGTCTAACTTTTCTTTACATCTGTCAGTTTAAACAGTTCTATTTTGTTGTCATTACGAAAACACGCCTATTCAAATATATAGAAACTTTCACCTCCAAAAACTGAAAATTTTCAGATAAAAAAAAAAACTTTAATATTTTTTCATATTTCTACGCCAAACATAGATTGTGGGTACTCGTTAGAACCGCCTCAACGAGGCGGTTCTAACGAGTACTCACAATGTATGTTAAGTTGAAATAAGGAAAAAAATAGTGCATACCCCCTGTAAACCCCAGTTTAACTATATAAAAGTGGGGTTTAAGGTGATCAAAATCATATAGACGTGTTTTCGTGATGTGTATAGTTACTTATGGTCAGTTGCAAGCAAGAATGCAGATCATGCAAACACGTGCAAAATTAGGGTCAGTCTCAGGTTAGGTATATAAATACTAATGCTTATCTGGCTGTTGTGAAAAGTAGTTGCCCGCATGTAATAAACAGACAAAATGCGACATTTCCTGGCCATTTAAGAAAGTGTGCCTTTGAAAAGAAATATTTTATCTCTGAATGTAGAGTATACATTAAGTAAATAACTCATCTGTGTTTTGCAGCACAGTGCTGGATGCTTTCATCTTTGAGATATTCAGTATCAAATGTTTTACAACCAGCAAAATGGCTTAAAAGCCGGGACAACCATAGCATTCCAAAGACACTGAAATCGACACCGTGTTTAGAAATGCAAAACATCGCAAATGCTTTGCCCTGGATGTCTGCTTCTAGTGATGTTTGTCACATGGTACAGAAACCAGGGCAACAGTACATCTGAACGCAGCCCAGAATTTAGGAATGTGAGACGGACAAGCACAGAACGCAAGCAACACACTGGCAGAACTGAAGTAATGAGCACAGACAAGCCGCAGAATTAAACAGTCATGCAGCGGTTAGTAGTAAGACTACTTAAGGCTTAAAATGGTTTAACATGGACACAAAATCACTCTTAATTCACATAATTCCAGTGTATCATCACGAACATCACGAACACATACCTATATGATTTTGACCCCCTTAAACCCCACTTTTATAAAGTAAAACTGGGGTTTTCAGGGGTATACATTATGTTTTTTACTTCTGCTCAAAAATAGATTATGGTTCCTCGTTAGACTCGCCTCGGCGAGGCGGTTCTAACGAGTACCCATAATCTCTTGAGCAGAAATATGAAAAATATCAGACTTTTTATCTGAAAACTTTCAGTTTTTGGTGGTGAATTTTTCAATATATTTGAATAGGCGTGTTTTCGTAATGTAATAAAATGCTCTATCCGCTTTGCGCAAAACATTATATAGAAGAACTACAATCACAGGACATCGCCCACTAAAATGAAGAGTAAACAATCAAGACAGACAATAAACAAGCCGCAAACCAAAGAAAAGCAGCGCAACCAGCTCCCTCCTCCCCAACAACCCATTGAGCATTCTTTATAAATCTATAGCGGGCCGTTATCGGCCCGTCAGGGTAGCTGACGGGCCGATAACGGCCCGCTATAGAATTATAAAGAATGCCAGCTGAGAAGGCGCCATTATCGGCCCGCTATAGATTTATAAAGAATGCCAGCTGAGAAGGCGCCAATATCGGCCCGCTATAGATTTATAAAGAATGCCAGCTGAGAAGGCGGCCACAACGCCAGGCCGGACCAATCAAACACACCAAGACCACGAACAGGACAAACATGAAACATGCCCCGCAGCGAGCGACCACAAGGACAAGACAAAACAACACCAAAACGGTAAAAAGTAAAAAGTGCGAGGGATTTTGATCGATTCCACCGGCACCAATACTTCACCACAGATTCAAATGTTGTGAAAATACACAATGAGAGTTTGACTCACACAAAACAAAATAGTTAAGTAGAAGGGAAGGCAATGATCAGGAATCGATACAATTACCTAACACTTTCCGTCCAAGACACCAAAGGGAAAGAAGGACGCACTTAAAGCAACGGCGCCAAAATCAAAACACAACAAGCAGAAAGCCAAAAGAACAGTTTCTTTCCCAAAAGTCGGCCAAACGGCTATCCAAAATAGAAAATTTCACCAGGACAGACATGCAAAGGCATACAATGACAGAAATAGTAAACCACAGCAGAAGCACCGCTTTGCAACGGTCAGTAAACATTTTACTATGTGTGTGCGGGGCGGGGGGGTTGCGCTTAAATCAATTTTACGTGGCCACAACCATCGCCCTTACTTCTACCGTGGTATACACAAAACATTTAGTTACTAAACCTACATTGGTGGTGTTGGCTGGGTGTGGCGGGGTAGTCAGCGGAATTTCCTATCTTGTTTCATTGTGGTAGTTTTGTTTGCGGAACCTTTGCGTTCGTTTAGTCGCTAACTGTCCGTGCAATGTTTGCTTTTCGTGCCGTCTCTCACATTTCTTGTTTCTGCTTTTGATCTCTAGGGAATAGATTCTACAAGGTATGACCCTTGAGAGCAATGATTACACACACACACACACACACACACATACACACACACACACACACACAAAAAAAAAAAAAAAAAAAAAAAAAAAAAAAAAAAAAAAAAAAAAAAGATTGCTGAAGTGTCTTAGCCTTCTACGCCAGACTAGCCAGTTTGCAAGTTGTGGCTGTTTCCTATCCTGGATAGTTCAGAAATGCCACATCTTCCATGACTATATTTGATGATGAGAAGCTGAGAGGGAGCTCTTCACAAACTCCTCCCCGGTTTTCTACGAACAGAAGCTGGCAGTCATATATTCATTTGAAAAAGGTCACACTATTGCATATTGCGGCACCAAAACCGTCGTTTTTTTTTTGTTTTTTTTTGTTTTTTTGTTTTTGTTTTTTTTGATTTGGGTTTTACGGCCCTTTCAAGAATATTTCACTTATATCGAGCCGATCGTTCATCGAAGGTGGGCGAAAACCGGAGAACCCGGAGAAAAACCACCTGACCATCCGTAAGCAGAACTTGGCTTTCCCACATGTGACCCGAGCGAGGCTCGAACCACAGCGGTGAGAAACCTAATGGATTAAGAGTCAACTCTCTTATCCACTAGGCTACGGGGGCTCGTCAAAACTAGTGTTTACAGGGGTATACATTATTTTTCTTGTTTCTGATCAAAAACATAGATTGTGGGTACTCGTTAGAACCGCCTCGTCGAGGCGGTTCTAACGAGTACCCACAATCTATGTTTTGAGCAGAAGTATGAAAAATATCAGATTTTTTTTATCTGAAAACTTTCAGTAGGCTACATCTGAATAGGCATGTTTTTGTAACCACAGCGATGAGAACAAAACCGTCGTACTTATTACAACTCTGTTGCAGTTCTTTGTCCGTGCGTCGATGGCTTCATAACTGTGGCGTTTGCTTTTTCATTATTTATTCCTCACCTCTCCTTCTTTTAGTCTTTGGAAAGGCTGTGCTGCGTGATTGTATCATTTCCTGGGTATCTTCACATATTTTTATAAAGAAAATCGTCAAAACTGAAACTGTTCCTACTGACTTGTCATGATATCAGTTTCAAATCTGTTCATTCATAAATTTTCACTTTATTATTAATGGTTACCTGAAAGCAGTGTTATAGAAAAGTATGAACGAATTGCAAAAGTACAACATAAAAAAAAAACAAAAATAAAAACAACAACAACAACAACAACAACAAAAAAAAAAAACAAACAAAAAAAACAACAACA
The DNA here is from genome assembly GCA_964016985.1 of Anodontia alba. Lineage (NCBI taxonomy): Eukaryota > Metazoa > Mollusca > Bivalvia > Lucinida > Lucinidae > Anodontia > Anodontia alba. The sequence continues at coordinate 22,767,310 of OZ024828.1, read as the reverse complement.
ACAAATAACAAAAAAAAACAAAAAAACAACAACAACAAAAAACAACAACAAAAGAAACAACAACAAAAGAAACAACAACAACAAAAAAACAACAACAAAAAACAAACAAACAAACACCGTCATACAGGAACAGTCGACTCTCCTGATCTGGAAGTCCAAGGGACTCTTTGAGATATTTCGAGATATCCGTACCTCGACATATCAGATTTGCAGAATTGAAGAAATAATAAATCGAACAGCCACATTTCATAAACAAATATGTAATTGGACTACATATGTACTTAAGTTTGAGATATTGAAAATATAGTGGAAAAGAGGAGAAATTGCTCCTCAGGAGCAATTTCTCCTCTTTTCCACAATATTTTGTTATCACTTGTTAGATTCCCATGTTAAAACAGGGATAAGATTTTCACTTCGAGATAAGCAGTTATTCGAGATAAGCGAGATAAGGAGAGTCGACTGTATATGTTAATTTATATAAGCCGCAAAATTAGACAACGTACCTTCGGGCATAAAAAAAACAACAAAAAAAAAAAAAAAAAAAAAAAAAAAACAATTTTGCATTCTTGGCTAGCCACAATACGCCCAGTGAAGATTCTGATCAGACTGCGCGAATGCGCAGGCGAATCTGAATCTTACCTGGGCACACATGCCCGAAGGTACGTTTTGTGACGTAGTGGTTCATATAAAAACGTTTATTAGATTTTACAAACAATATCATACAATGCATAGAGGATATTTACTCTTTTGCTGTGAATACCATAAATATTGTCATCGAGTGTAATGAAAACATCAATATTTTCACGAGTGCGAAGCACGAGTGAAAATTTGAATGTTTTCATTACACGAGATGAAAATTTTTATGGTATTCACTGAAAAAGAGTAAATTTTCTTTTTATTTTATTATTTACCGGCCAATGCGCGTTTCTGACGTTATAGATAACGTCACAAAACAAAGCATGAACGTCATGGCGTCGAAGTTCAGTGCTTAACATGTGAAACGCTGGAGAGACAAAAACAAAAAGTTTCGGCAAATCAAAATAATATTGATACCAAAATATTCCTTACATTCTAACTAAGAAAATGCATACCAACACTTGATAGTTTTGTTCCGAAACAAAGAAGTTAGAGTTGTTCAAATATCTGAAGTGGAGGTAACATCCACTTCTGAAACAATGAAGAAAACCGACGTCGTCCAAAGCGAGCAGTGAAAATATAAATCGTATCAGTCACTAGTGAAATGATACGATATCAATTCACTAGTGATTGATATCACTTTTATTTTCACCAGATATACACTGATTTCACCGCTAACAATGAAATAAAATGATTTTATTACTCCGGTACATATGAATACAGTGAGTGAAGTTGAACCACCCAGCGTAAAATGTGCTGATTTACATTTCAAGCTAATCAAAAATCGTTCATGTGCTATACAATTTTCTAACAAAACATGCATCCGGTTGTTCAAAGCACCCTATCTTACTAGAGTTATTAAGCATTACGAAAACATGCCTATTCAAATATATTGAAAATTTTACCACCAAAAAATGAAAATGTTCAGATATTTTTTTTATATATTTTTCAAATTTCTGCTCAAAACATAGATTGTGGGTACTCGTTAGAACCGCCTCGCCGAGGCGGTTCTAACGAGTACCCACAACCTATGTTTTTGAGCAGAAATAAGAAAAATAATGTATACCCCTGTAAACCCCAGTTTTACTATATAAAAGTGGGGTTTAAGGGGGTCAAAATTATATAGGCATGTTTTCGTGATGGTCAGTAAAGTCATATTTTTTTAAACATCGTCATGCATTCCAAATACACCCATCTGCTTACGGAACTAATGAATGTTTTTCCAACTACAAAAGGGCTTTATAACATATGCGACCCGGGGGTAGACCCAGGGTGTACAGTGTTCGATGATGGATGCTTAAAGGGAAAATCAATGTTGGTAATGAATGAATCTGAGATAAAAGATCTTAACAAATTATGCAATTTGTTGCAAATTTGATTAAAATTAGATTAGACAAACTTAGAAAGTTATCGACGTTTAAAAAATCCGAAAATTATCAAGAGTACAGCCAATTTGAATATCTAATGAAGTTCTAAACATTTCAAATCATTAAATAAACCCTTCTCACTGACAGATAACAGTGCAAATTTCAAACAAAATAGATATGTACCAGATAAGATTATTTACATAAATATAGAGGTACATATCGCTGCAAATAGTATGTATTTAAGTTTTGCATTAATTAATGCTCTCTGGTGTCATAAATCTTCATTAAATATTCAAAATGGCGGTACCCATAAAAGCAAGTAAGAGGTTTTCAGAATAACTTTCTTGTTTTTTATCATCCGAATTTGATCCATTTTGTACCATACTATATGTTTTGTTAAAACCTTTCATTCTTAATACATACTTCACAAGTCTATCTTTTTTTATTTAAGGGCTAAACAGGGATCAGCGGAGACTCTGATCAGAATGGGCCTCTGTGCAGGCTGATAGGAATCTACGTTTGTCGCATATGTTATAGTTTTTTTTTCTTTGTGAGATTCATATTTTGTTACAAACCTTATGTCAGCGCTTTTTATGTTTAAATAATATTTAACATTATATTATCGAACCAACTGTGCTAACAATGTTTAGAACAACTGTGCCCAAAAATATAAATAACTGTAAACATTTTTTGATTAGTTTTTCTCAATATATATAAAGAAAATTATGGGCGAGTTCGGTGTGCACTAATGAAGATACATTCTTCAAAAACACAGAATTATTAGTGTCCATCACGAAAACACGTCTATATAGTTTTGACCGCCTTAAACCCCACTTTTATACAGTAAAACTGGGGTTTACAGGGGTATATATTAATTTTCTTATTTCTGCTCAAAAACATAGAATGTGGGTACTCGTTAGAACCGCCTCGCAGAGGCGGTCCTAACGACTACCCACATTCTATGTTTTGAGCAGAAATATGGAAACTATCAGAATTTTTCATCTGAAAGTTTCATTGATTTTTGTGGTAAAATTCTCAATATATTTGAATAGGTGTGTTTTCGTAATGCACTGTTAATACTTGTTCGTTGATTTCCACAGATTTCTTTTAAACGTATGCGCTATGGTCTCTGCTAGCCGCAATAAATCCCTGCACATTATTTATACTATGGGCAGAGTTCTAGAGCATAATTCACGGACGATCTCTCTTATTCGAAACTGTTTTCCATTTATCAACGCACCAGTTCATAATATGTTTGTCAGTTTATAACTTTGACGTCAACGAAAGTGTATTTGGCGGTTTAATTAAATAGAAGAGTTTTCTAAATGATTTCTGAGCAACCACAAGTTCATTCAGAATGGCGACAAATCCCCAAATCCACTACTTAATATCAGTAGTAAAAAGGGAGAACCGAGGTGGGCGGGGGCTCAGAAATCATAAGGAAACTCATGGACAACAAACGTCCTTCGATGCTCATATATGTTCGAAGACCAGCTTGCTTATGATGTGCCTCAAACATAAACCGAAATATCAAATTAAAACAGGCAGTGTATAGAATCCTGTCCATGTCGTCCATAGAGAATTCACATATGGACGTTGCTTGAGGAAGAGGGTCCTTTTCTCAGATGCACGTGTCGAAATGTTCAGCTTTGCCTGTGTTTTAGCGCAGTCTGATCTAACACGAATTACGTCCTGTCCTTTGTGGGCGCATGTAAAGAGAGGTACCAACGAACTAATCCACATTCTGGTAAAATAAACGTCAAAAAGATTGCTTTTGGAAACAAGAAACACACTATGGATTAGAAAAAGGGAGTCTCAGTTTTATTAAGACTCTTTATCTGTTCACAGAATCATTAATTGTTTAATATCTCAACGACCAGAGAAGGCCCTGATCAGACTGCGCGTACGCACGCGCAGTCTTATCAGGGCCTTCTCTGTTCGCATATGACAAAAGAACCATTTTATCATCTTGTGCATCATATACCATTATCAAAGTTAGTGAAGATATAAACTGTGAAGAACAGTTCCGGAGCCGTGCTGTACATGCGGTGATTCTAGTGTTTGACCATTTCCCACAGAAAACTGTTTCCTAGGAATATTTGGGGACGCCATTAATGGCACTGGGCGTACATTCTGATTGAAAACTTCCAACTTTGGTGCCTTCATAGCAGTTTGAACGAATACAGCTCTGTGATCGATATGATCCAAGGATCCTGATTGCGTCACTCTAACCGTTGGGTTGTATGTTCCTAATTTTGGTGCGTTTATCGCATTCTTGATGCTTATCGCGTCTGTTCCGATTGTGTTCTTAACATCCGGTGTTCCTCGGACATTTGAATTGACGCGATCTAGTTTAGGTTTGTTGATGACAGCCTGGATGTTCTTATCAGCAATGTCAACTTTTGATGATTCAGAGGAGGGTTGGTGTGACCTACAATAAACAGACTTGTCCTGCATGTCTTTGTGATTCTGGTAATAGTTGTATAACGTTAGTATATAGCCACACTGGCAACAACGGAAACACTGAGTGTGAAACAGCACGTCACGAATCGGTCCTACTTTGTCTTTTTGGTAAACAGACTCTCCGCAGCTGAAGCAACAACATTTCTTGTTAATGTTTACACTTTGTCTTTTGTTGCTTCCACCTGATTTTACCAAGTTTGATTCATTATTGTTTTCGTGTTTTGCCGTATTATTTCCCTCTTTTAGCAACTCCTTAATTGTTATATCATTCATTTGACGATCCAAATTGTTACCTACGGATTTTTCACCAAGCTGACTATTAAGACCACTTTGCTCGTCGGTATAAGTTTTGTTGTTCTTCTCTGATACGTTTACCGCCTCTTGTAAACTGTTAATGATTGCAATATGGTTGGCTGGGGAACTAGTTTTATTCTGCTGCTGGTTTTCATATACGTCACTCTGATCTCTGTTTGTTATATGTATCTCTTTCTTAACATCTTTAAGGCCTACATTTCTTGTTGAATGGGTATTGTTGTTATATCCGTTGAACTGACTATCTGGCTCAGATTTAACAGGTAACGACTTAGTTCTTGATATATGACGTATTTTGTATGCCTCCATGGTAGCATCTTCCGTATTTCTATATATGGTTCCGGTTCGTGTTTTCGTATACACAACATGACGTGCAGTGGTTTTAGGATGTTCTGTGTGAACGCTGCCGTTAGCGTACTCATATTTAACACCATTTTGGAACCGAATCATATCACTACCACTCATTGCTTGGTTCTGTTTCAGATTTGCACTCTTTCGTTTGCCGCTAGATGTTATGTACTGCTTGTGTGCGCTGTCCGTCTTACTGGCACTATCTGGACCAACCGTATTGACGATTCTGTCTCTGTTCCTGTTTTCCATTCTCTTTAGCGCAGTTTTTCTATCAACTTTTGGTATTACAGACATCATACTGTAATTATTAGTTGTGTTGTGGGCCTGCTTTGACGGCATTTCGTATTGCTTGTAAGCCCATTTCCAATCTGAAATACATACAATTAGATATTTGTTTACACAAAGTATATGAAAAGGCAGGAAATCTCTCTCTCTCTCTCTCTCTCTCTCTCTCTCTCTCTCTCTCTCTCTCTCTCTGTGTGTGTGTGTGTGTGTGTGTCACAAAAGAACCAGTAAAATCTTAAAAGAAAAAAAATACAAACAGGAAAGAAGAGAAAAGTAAATCAAACCTGGGTTATAATTTCCATCTTTATTGAGTGACTAATAAGAATGTCCACCAGAGTATAGATATTGTCATAAGTAAATCCATGTATAAACAGTGAACATTAGACTACTGTTGTAGCTTAATTCAATCGGAAAATTCAATTTTTAAAGGAAATACACTAATGGTAGATATAAATCGGTTGAATGTTTTAGAAAAGAAAATTGGGACGAACTAAATTGTGACGAGGAAGTCGAAAACGACCCGTATATTATATCCAGACAGCGAAGTTTATTAACACCAAGCATGCTGAGTAAGAATTTTTGCAGACGACATTACGAAATATGTTTTTTTTTTCTTCAGAAAATAGGCTTTGACATTTCATGCAAATCGTCTCATTGGCAGACAATTTTCATGAAGTTCCAAGGCCTGTTTTCTGCTAAGGAGACATACTGCATGAAATATCAAGGCTTTTCTTAAAAGAAAATAAGAAAAATATCACCAATTTGTCGTCTGCTGAATTAGCCAAGAGAGTGGTAATGTTTAACAACGTACACAGATAGTTTCCTGATCAGACTGCCAAGATAAATATACAGGTAAACGGATGATTTTCTGATCAGACTTATAAGAAGGTACAGGTATATTCTCTGATCAGGTTGTACTGATACATATAAATGTACAGGTATACGGACAGTTTTCTGACCCGATAGAGCACATATACATGTATATAGAGGTATGCAGATCGTTCTCTGATCAGGCTGCAAAGATAAATGTACATGTACAGGTAAAATATTAGTTCTATCACCAGACTTAATGTTCAGGAATATCGATTGCCAGTGAGCAGACTGAGCAGATCTAACTCGATTATGCAGATAAATGTAGAGGTATATAATCGTTTTCTGACCAGGCTGTGTAGATGAATGTATAGGTTTTGGATTATGGCTTTGGTACCATGACCACTACTAGACTTAATGTACTGGAATAGGGATGGTTCACTGGCCAGACTGGGGAGATGAAAGAAATATACGGACAGTTTGCTGACTAGGTAAATATACTAGTAAACGGATGGTTATCTGAAAATACTGGAGAGTAAATGGGCTATTGTACGGTAGGCTTGATTTGATAAAGTATTAAATGGAAATAGTGCATACTTCTAAATTAGTCTAGATTAAATCAGACGACATGATACCCAGTAAGCAGTCTACATAAATCTATAGCAGGCCGTTATCGGCCCGTCAGGGTAACTGACGGGCCGATAACAGCCCGCTATAGATTTATAAAGAATGCTAGCTGGGTAGTCTTCTAGGCTGTACTATTGCAGGAACCCTGTTCAGCCTGCGCAACAACCGCTGATATATTCTTGGCCCGCGTTACTCAGCTAGCATTCTACTTAAACCAATACTGGACTGCCATCGGCCCAACAGGAGTCCTGGCGGGCCGATAACGGTCCGATATAGATTGAAGTAGAATGCTAGCTGGGTAAAACGTTTATAGTGAACAGCAGATTATCTGACCAGCTCGTCCAACACGGACTTTTCTTGTTTGCTTATGAAATACCGTAATTACTCTAAATTTACAAGCACGTTAAATCCTTAACGGAGTTATCCTAAATGTTTTAACAAAACAGAAAAGGAGATGTCTAGGAACAACCACAATTACAGAACAAAGCCTACTTATGTTACAAAGAGGAATAGTAAACAAACTTCAACAGATGGCACACTAGACTGGTTCCAGTCTCCAGTGACTAAATACTTTACGGTGTTCTTTTGCTCATCTCCTTTAGCTTGTTATCACCTCATCGGCTCGAAATGGCTGAAACACTAGCTGTTGCTGGGACGTAAAACACCAAAATAGGCCTACCATTGCGAACTTCTTAAACGCTAAACATGCTGGGTAAAACTTTCAGTAGACGACACTTTAATTTCTTATTCTTATTTTTCTAGAAAAAAGGTTTGACACTTCATGCAAAGTGTCTCCTTAGGCGACAATTTGCATGAAATATTAAAGCCTATTTTCTGGAAAAATTACCTTTAATTTGTCGTCTACTGAACCAGCCAAGAGAGTGGTAAACATTACGAAAACACGCCTATTCAAATATATAGAAAATTTCACCTCCAAAAACCGAAAATTTTCAGGTAAAAAACCGGTAAAATACTCTGATATTTTTCATATTTCTGCTCAAAACATAGATTGTGGGTACTCGTTAGAACCCCTTCGCCGAGGCGGTTCTAACGAGTACCCACAATCTGTTTTAGAGCAGAAATAAGAAAAATAATGTATACCCCTGTAACCCCAGTTTTACTATATAAAAGTGGGGTTTAAGGGGATCAGAATTATATAGGTTTGTTTTCGTGATGGTTTAATTGGAGCAGGTGTGTGAAAGTTAAGTAAGAGATCCCACAAAGTACCTTGTTTCTGACACGTTCCAAAAACATGGGGTTTCTAATGTGTTTATTACTTCAATAACTGATATAATAAGAGAGACTAGCGATGCGGTTAAAATATTTTACCATCAGTTAAGCTAAATTAACCTAGTTCAATGAAAACATAAAGTTGAAAACCAGTTCAAATTAACCCTTGTCCTGCTGAATAAATTAAGATGCCACGCCCACTTCTAATTTTCAGCCAGTCAAATTACTTACTGAATGACAAACAGTGCAGATCCAGATCAGTTGGCTTCTTAGAAGCCAACTGATCTGGATCTACACTGTTTGCAAAGGCAGGGCATATCCGGGTTCAGCAGGACAAGGGTTAACAGGCATCATGCGAAAACGTTCCTTGGGGCATATAAGGACAGCAAAGGCTCGGACCTGCCGCACCTATGCAGACTGACACGGGCACTTTCTGGTCGTTTACAGAAGCGGGAATACTAAGAAGCATATAACGGACAGTTCAATATGGGCGCTGGTCAGAAAAAAAAGATGTACAAACTGCATGGGCATGGTCCCAAAAACGCCTCTTCTGAAGACTCTGCTAGAATAGGTGTTTTGTGTGAAGTCTTATTATGTACTTAAAACTATTTTTTCAGTACCACAGTTTAAAATAGTTTAAATTCCTATTTAGAGTATTGATACACTTTCAGGGGGGGGGGGGGGGGGTGAGGGAGGGGAGGGGGTATCTATGTCAGAATTGTTTGCCTTCCTTCTGAAAAAGGGTCTACTCTAAAAGGAAAGAATTTGCTCCCCATAGGAGAGATGGCTGTGCAGGAAAACAAACGGAAAGCCACAAAAGTTGTTGCCCGTTAAAATGGCGCAAATTCTTCTGATTGTATCCAGTCCACTTAAGTAACTTATTCAAGAGATGTTTAAATAATTGTCCTTTGAAACAATCATTTCTATTTTTAACTGGGCCAACGTTCTTGGACAGTTTCCTTGTATTTATGATGACTCGCTATTCTATGCTTGGCATATGCATTCGTCACCCAGCAGGCACGCAACATTGTGACAACGGCGAATCAACATGACGTTGCAGCAACGTTGACGCGTCATTGTATAAACGGCATATGGCCGCTGGGCAGACTGCATTTTCGGTTTTATTATTTTTTTTCTTAATATGTTTTAAAACTTCTTGTTTAATCACGATTTCAACAGCTCTTCGAAGACAAAAAAGTGTGTGTGTGTGTGTGTGTGTGTGTGCGTGTGCGTGTGTGTGTGTGTGTGTGTGTGTGTGTGTGTGTGTTTTAGGGGGTGGGGTTGCGTTTGTGCATGCGTGCGTATGTGCGGATATCATAGTTTATGATAAAAAATGTAAATGGTAGCCAGGTCAAAATATCCTGTTGTGAAGCAGCCTTATTTATTTTCCTTCCATTAAAAATTAACATATTTTTTACTCTGCTTCCTACTGCGATCGTATGTATTCGTATCAAACGGACCAAATAATTTAATGTTGCAAGACCAAGGGTTTATTGAAAGGTTAGGGATTACAAAAATAAAAATGTTAATTCATCTACATCCTCGTCTGGCTGCAGCCAAAAATCCTTCATAATTCGGGGCCCGTGCCTGTTTACAAAAATATACAGTATCTAATAACCCTGATTCTAACCCGGATATAGCCTGCCTTTGCAAACAGTGTTTGCAAACAGTGTGGATCTAGATCAGGTGGCTTCTGAAGAAGCCACCTGATCTGGATCTGCACTGTTTGTCATTCAGTATTTGAATTTGTATCAACAACCTGTATCAAGTAAACGGATTGGATGAAACTTTAATTTCTTATTCTTATTTTTCTAGAAAATAGGTTTGACACTTCATGCAAACTGTCTCCTTAGGCGACAATTTGCATGAAATATTAAAGCCTATTTTGAAAATCATAAGTGAATGTGGCATCTTAATTTATTCAGCATGACAAGGATTAATTACCGCATCTATAGATTTTATTACCACAAGTTGGGAGAGACAAGCTTGAGCAAATAGTGTAGATCTAGATCAGGCGCCGCACACAGGTCCAAGGTCATTCAATTCAATAATGTTATCAAACCAGTTTAATATAATAAATTCGAGAATTTGATAGAAGTTATAGGGCACAAATACAAATTTATGAACGAGACAATATTCTGGTACATGTACAAGTATTTTTTCCTTAACTCATTTTTATCTAGTGGACTCTTCTACCTCCCTATTTGGGCTGATACATTTCCAATTTAAGGGGTGTCTGGCTGTCTGGCTCTTTTTGTTTTAACATTATCATTTATTAGAGAAATTTCCGGTCTTATGCGGTCTGTTGCGTCTGATCTGGGTCTACACTATTATGAGCATTGTTTGCCAATGTCCCTTTTATGGGACGCTAGGCAAAAATGGATTAAATTCATCTTCTAGCAAACACGCCCTAGATGTAAAATACAGAAGCATTAATGCCTGAGTAGGTCCCATATGAACAACGTACATCCCAACACGAAAACATGTCTATATAATTTTGACCCCCTTAAACCCCACTTTTATATAGTAAAACTGGGGTTTACAGGGTATACATTATTTTTCTTATTTCTGCTCAAAAACATAGATTGTGGGTACCCGTTAGAACCGCCTCACCGAGGCGGTTCTAACGAGTACCCACATTCTATGTTTTGAGCAAAAATAAGAAAAATATCAGAATTTTTCATCTGAAAATTTTCATTTTTTTGGTGGTGAAATTTTCAGTATATTTGAATAGGCATGTTTTCGTAATGCATTCTGCGCCATCTGAGCAGGGGTGGACTTTCAGCAGAATGCTCGAACGTCTTTGGGACCATGGAAATTTTATTTGAGACATGGGTAGTTCGAGCCACTGTAGGTTAATCATGGCGCCAGGCCAGGACGCAAACGTTGATAATTTAGGGAAGTCTTTTTTGATCTTCTATACAATAATGATATGTTGATTGTATTCAATAGAATCGCCTCGATGAGGCGATTCTAATGAGTACACACAACATACAATATCATGATAAAATAAAAAAGAGTTCCTGAATATCTGTTTTCTTGAGGTAGCGGAAAAAAAATCGTGGGAACTTAAAAACGAGTTCGAATCATCCACGGTAACGAGCCATCGAGTCATCGAGGCTTTACTGTATAGTTAAGCTGATATTTCAGTTGTATAACCATTGTTGTACAGGTTTGATGTACAGTTCTTATATATGGGCCGCGTCAAGCAAAAAAGTACCTTCGAACATGCGCAAATTGTGCAGATTCATGTCATTCTTCGCATGCGCAAAGTATCATCCGTGCCTTTGCTTTCTGTTCATTCCATTCTGTAGTATACAACGATTCTATTAGCGGACACCAAAGGCCCTGATCAGACTGCGCGGATGCGCAGGATCACCTGGGCCTTCGCTGTCCGCATATGCCTGAGACACGTTTTCGTATGGCACGGCCCATATATTATTAATGAAAGATCAGACCACATGTTACATGTAAGACAAAGTTTTTCTTCATAGAAAACAAAAATACTTACGAAAGCAATAGTGAGAAATCCAATAGAAATTAAGTCACTCAGCCTTTATCGGGACCCTAATAGACCTATTTTCTCTGTTCATCATTGCAGCCAATATCATCACGAAAATCTCGAAAAATGGCTTCTGTGCAGTTAATTGGAAATGATAAAAGTACAATATACTAAATATACCAGGTAAACGCACACAATTTTCTAAACCCTCTTACTTTCAAGACGATTTTTCAAAAGTTGAGATTAATACAATTTTGTGTATATTGCAGTTTATTCAATGTAGAATAAAAATCTAAAAGGTTGCCTTTGGAAACAAAAACACACAAAAGAACGAAAATCGGAGACTCGTTTTTTTAAGTCTCTTCATATATACAGCAGTGAACTTTGTTATGCTGTATAAGCACCCCCATCCCCCCTCGCCCTAGCACCGACAACCCTTCTCTTGCGGAACACGACATGCCCTGTCTTAACAAACAGTGTAGATCCAGATCAGTTGGCTTCTGAAGAAGCCAACTGTTCTGGACCTGCACTGTTTGTCATTAAATATGTGAATTTCTAACAAAAACCCGGATCAAGTAATCTGATTGGCTGGAAATTAGAAGTGGGCGTGGCATCTTAATTTATTCAGCATGACAAGGGTTAAGAGGTATTCGATATTCAAAGTAACCAGAACGGGCTCAATGATCCCAAAGGAATTATAAAAAAAATATAATCTTCACTATGCTGAAGTACGGAGAGTCGTTTTATGGCACTTAAACACCAGCTGCAGTGAAGCCATGTTATGGTGCTTATGAAATTCTTTAAAGTGTGTTTTTCGTGCTTTTTTCTGGTGGCCAGGGATAGCTGTATTAAAAAGAACTAAGAACTACTTAAGAAGACAAGTTTTGTCATTTTTTTTTTTTGTGCCCTTCGGAAAAGATGTCGACTCTACAAGATAAGAATTTGCTCCCAGATAAGAATTTGCTCCCTTTTCTAAATGGAGGTAAAACATTTCAACAGACCTGCGTGGCTCAAAAGTGTGTCTACAAGGGCAAAGAATTTTTGGGTTATTAAACTTTTTGGGGATATTAAACTTTAATAAATGGGTGTCAAATATTTTTAATCAGAGAAAATGGGATATAGAAGTTTACTGCTGTTACAGATGACAAAGTTTACTTTCACAACAGCAAATTTACTCGATCCAATAACAAATTCACGATATAAATATGAAAAAGAAAATTTGACATACATTGCCACTTACACAGGCCTAGGTTAAACCCAATTCGGTATAGACCTTTTTGTTCGTGTAAACGAAACTACAAACCAAAAAAGGTGGAATAGATACCCACCCATGAAAAGCCTCAATCAGTGTACAAATTCATCCCGAGCCAGGCACGAAAATACACAATAACGCAGCACAACCAATATACGAAGACAATGAGTGACCAAAATAGACAAATACGCTAAAACCTGCAAAAGTAGACAGGATTCCGGACTTTGAAATATTCATTTAAATCCTTCTTCAGGGTAAGCATCAAACGCTAAAAATTTATATAATGCAATGTAATTTAGGTTTAGAAACTCTCTCTCTATCACGAAAATATGCCTATATAATTTTGACCCCCTTAAACCCCACTTTTATATAGTAAAACTGGGGTTTACAGGGGTATACGTTATTTTCTTATTTCTGCTCAAAAACATAGATTGTGGGTATTCGTTAGAACCGTCTCACTGTTTTGAGCAGAAATATGAAAAAAAAAATCAGAATTTTTATCTGAAAACTTTCGGTTTTTGGTAGTGAAATTTTCAATATATTTGAACAGGCGTGTTTTCGTATTGCTCTCTCTCTCTCTCTCTCTCTCTCTCTCTCTCTCTCTCTCTCTCTCTCTCTCTCTCTCTCTCTCTCCGTGTAACATCAAATTATAAAACTCTCTCTCTCTCTGTATGTGTGTGTTTACCATGGTATCTAATCAAAATACAGTGAAATCTTTCAACTATCAACCATGACGGTAGGGTGGGTTACCTAGGATCGTTCTCAATTCATGGCCAATGACTGGAAAATCATTCTCTTGGCACAGTGAACACACCCTTGCTTGGATCAATCTAGACTAATCACTTGATTGATCAGAAAAATAAAAGTGACTTCACATATGGAAACAAAAAAAAAAAAAGACCTGGCCAGACCAGCTTTCGCAAATGCTTTCTTGAATGACACCTTTTTCTGCTGACTTTAACGTCGGCAATTTTGCTTTTTGTAATTTGATTGCAATTGTTCCTGAAGCTTTAGTGAAAATGAAATCAAGGAAACTTTGATAGCATAGTAAATATAATAAACGCTAAAACTGCAATATACCTATACACTGTACATGACTTCTCCGGACCTTGGGTACACTTTCAGGGGTGGTAGCACTGATTTATTTAACCTTCCTTCTGAAAAGAAGTCTGCTTTTAAAAGACACGTCGTCAAACAAGAAGCCAGAGAAACCAAGAACGTTGTTACAAAACCAACCATAACGCACGAACTTTAAACCAATAGTCTACAGCATGAAAACTCGACGATTACTGCTAGCTTGAACGGACGGGACGTCATGAAGCGGCATAAACCTGGGCAGCGTTCAAATGTTCAAGTTACTCGCGAATGGGGTTTGCCCTGGATCCCTGCTCCTGTTGTCGCTTGTCATTAGGTACAGGGATCCAGGACAAAACATTCGCAGTCACAAGCACTTCTGCACGGAGAAATTATTAAAAAAGAAAAGTAACAATGAGACAGCCAGCTGTGCGATGTCATGTGATCTGACAACACCACAACCGTGCACGTAACTCTGAGGCACGTATTTTCAAAAGTATAGAAAGATATGGTTTATTAACCCATTTATGCCGAGTGGATTTTCCTGCCTCAACTCTTTGGACAGGTTCATCTTCTAGATAGGGGGTGTCTGGTTAGTTTTAATTATAACCATGTTTTGTAGGAATTTCTGAACTTAATACAAACAGTGGAGACCCTGATCAGACGCCGCGTTCTGCGGGGTCTGATCTGGGTCTATACTATTTGCCAAAGTCCCTTTTATGGGACGCTAGTCATAAATGGGTTAAGAATGTCAAATTATTTACCAAATACCAAAACTGTCGATACTGACGTGAGGTAGATCGCCAGAGGTTCAGGTCAGTTTGGACCGATGATACAAATTAATTTGTAGGAAAATACAGGTGAAAATTAAAATTAAAACTGTGTACCCTCAGGCTGTCATATCCCGTACAAGGAAGATTTATTTACATTCTTTTGTATCATGTTACCGCCAACAAATTTGTAAGATGTAATGAGAAGACTCATAACGTCAGAAAACGTACCTTCGGACATGTGCGCCCAGCGAATTTTCAGATCAGACTGCGCATTCGCGCAGTCTGATCAGAATCTTCGCTGGGCGCTTTTTGGATAGCTAAACAAGTAAAGTTTCTTTATGCAGTCAACGAAAACTCTGATCAGACTGTGCAGATGCGTAGGCTAATGTGAGTCTTCGCCGAACGCATATGTAAGAAGGTACGTTTTCTCATGTTACGGCTCAGAAATTACATGAGATGTCCATGAGAAAAAGAGTCTTTGCGCGGACCACAAAGTTTGGGAGTTAAATCCCAAGTGGCGGTGAAGTACTTCACCATAAACCACTGTATACGCAGGCTTACATCAACAATACAATAAACACCGGCTTAAGATTGAGAAATAACGGTGATTTCTTATTAACCAACGCCCATTTGTTCAAAACTAACGATGTCGTTAGTTAACGTATCGTTAAAACTTAGGTCATTAAATATGGCATATATGCTAATATTTTTGCTGAAAAAAAATGTGAGTAGCTTTTGCTACTCGCTTTTTTTTTCAGCAAAAATACCTGTGAATTAGATATTGTACTTACTAAAACAGTTAACATTTTAACCACTAACGATGCTTTGAACAACTGAGCCCTTGATTTTATGGGTGGCACACAATGGTCTAACACAAAATTTGTTAAAAATATCCTTCAGAGCAGTTCCGGTTTTGTCGGTCGTCACTCGCATCATACCAGAAGTCAGCTAAAATGGCATGTTTCTTATCGTGTGTATTTAATGTATCACAGAAATTCAAAATTAACTGTAGCAAATACATGTAAAAGAGAAATGAAGCTTAACCAATCGATATGCAATATGTCACACGCGAGCCACAACTACCAGATACGCCTGCGCACAGCCTGATCAGGGATTATTTTGACCATCGTATATGCTGCTGTATCCAGTGATTATATAAACTGACAAGAAAGACCCTAAGCAGAATGTGACTGCTGATCTAGACCTTCGAAGCCCAATGTAGAATAAAGGCCCTTTTCCAGCCTTATGGACAATATCCGTCCAGCACCCTTTCTGCTTGATGTGACTCATATTTTGACATGTATCAGGCACATAACAGCCGTGATATGCGAAAAATTACCTACTTTACCTTAAATATTAGAACCCTTGACTTCTTAACCATACTGATCCTAAATTTTAATCAAGTCGATTTTCCTACTTGTTGATGTGTGTACAAAATGCTGGTTGAGTAGCAGACAGTGTAGACCCTGATCAGACGCCGCGTTCTGCGGCGTCTGATCAGGGTCTACACTGTTTGCACAGGTCTGTTTGTCTCATTAATTAGAGTAAATACGGTATTTTGATAGCGAAGAAACATGTATAAGGTGTTGCGGCGTTTTGTGGTGTCTGATCAAAGTCTACAAGGCTTGCCCAGGTTTTGCCCAGGTTGGTTAAGTTGTCCCATTGCTTTAATACGGTATTTTGACAGAAATATAACATTTATAGCATCACTAGGTGAAAAGTTGTACGAGAAAGGTCATGACCTTATATGGGCTTTGATACGGAGAGGTACGAACAAATGCCGTCCGAATCATACAGGACATAAAACAGCATTTTCGTGGCGTATGCGGACAGCTTAGACCCATATTAGTCTACATATCGGCACAGTCTGACCAGGATCTTCACTATTCAGTTAGGATATGTCTTACAGCATCTTATGATTCTGCAACTGGACACTATATGCTGTCCGCATTGGCCCGGAAATCACCGAAACTTAACGCTTAATGTATCAGCAAACGACATTTTTGGGTTTTCTCTGTATTTTTTGTCTGCTAGTTAGACGACTTACATGAAATGTCAAGCCTTATTTTCGTTGAAAAATTGTAGAACAAATTTACACTACAGTCTGTTATAATATTGCTTGCCACATTAAGGGTTAATATTTTGAAGTATATATTCATATATTAAACACTTTCCACACTATGGGCAGGTTCAGTAAGAGACAAACTGATGATATTTTTCTTATTTTTCTTAGAAAATACTTCATGCAAATTACACATTTGCATGAAGTGCCTAATCTTGTTTTCTAGGAAAAATAAGAAAACATATTTCAAAATGTCGTCTGCTTAACTTTTACCCTGCGTGCAAAGTGTTAAAAGCACTGCGCATTCGTCTACCCTGGGTCACTGATTTTCCTCCTACTCAACATTATACAAATGATATAAAAATGTATGTGTCAAAGCAAGATGTATCATAAACCCACTTATGCCTAGCCGATTCTTCCATCTTCCACGGACTAATCCATTTAGCATTAACCCTTAAAGCGCCAATCACAACAATTGCCGTCTGCCTTGTCATCTGCTTATGATTTTAAAGTCATTTTTGCAAACAGTGTGGACCCAGATCAGACTGCTCCTTTAGGAGCAGTCTGATCTGCGTCCATACTGTTTGCCTGTATGCAAAAATAGGTTTGAAAAGTTTGCAAGAATATTCAGCAGACGACATAAACAGACGACATTTTCAGATGCAGGTTTTCTTGGCGCTTTAAGGGTTAAAGGGGTGTTTTAATATACTGTGGCTTTTCATGCAGTTTAATAGCAACTGGCACAAACCCTGATCACACGTCCCGTTCTGTGGTGTCTGTTCTGGATCTACACTGTTTGCTAAAGTCCACTTTGTAGAACTTTAAGCATAAATTTTATAGGTAAATAATTCTAAACGATTAACGTGTCGTCATTCAAATTGGTAATAAAGATGACGCCTATCCATTTATGTGGGAACAGCCCCTTTCGAAGACGCCCAACTGCATGCTAGCAAATTATTGTTAAATTACTTAAAGGCACAAAACCACACTCTAGATGTTTAAGATGTCATCGCATTACGCGATAAGCGAAGTAGTCAATTTTGATTTGAACTCATTTACTTGAAACATGTTTAGGATGCGGTAACAAAGCCTCGTTCTGCTGAACCTTGGCGCAGAAATGGCATTTTCCGTTGCCTAGCAACAGATATACTCCTCACAATTACTGCTCCTTGTGTTCGGCAAGATCTCCCTGTTTTGTTTCTGGAACAAAGAATTCCTCCTGATGATCTAAGGGCGCGAGAAAATGAACCACATCCTTTTCATAGATTTCCACCATTGGATATGCTTCAAGCTTGTTCTCCTGCAAAATGTTCATCATATATCTTTGAATACAGTAAAACCTGTGTAAGACAGCCACCTTTGAAACTGACCTTAGTGGTTGATGTGGAAAGGTGGTTGTCTAATAAAGGTACATGTCATGTAATTTTGCTAGCAAAATTACATGACATGTACCTTTATAAGACAGACAACTTTTTCCATATCAACCACTATTTAAAGTCAGTCTTGAAGGTGACTCTCTTACACAGGTTTTACTGTAATTTGAAATTTGTACAGTTGACCCTCGTTATCTCGACTTTGCTTATCTCGAATAACCGCTTATCTCTGGAAATGAAAATCTGGTCCCTGTTTTATCTAACAACAGGTAACAAAATATTGTGGAAAGGAGCAATTTCTTCTCTTTTCCACAATATTTTCGATATATCTCTAACTTCAGGAGTCAAATTACATATTCATTTCTGAAATGTGGTCGTTCGATTTTTTTCCTCATTTCTGCAACTCTGGTATGTCGAGGTACGGATATTTCAAAGTGTTTTAGAAAGTCCCTAGGACTTTGAGATAACGAGAGTCGACTGAAGATGTATTCTGGTAAATAAGGGAACAATGTGAACTAAGCGTCCCGCCTGTGGTAGTACTATGGCGCAGTGAGCCTCTGGTATTACTGAAATTCAAAGTCGAATTATTGCTGATGCATAATAGTATTACAGTGAGAAATGTGCCAGTTTTATTACCACCGATGCAGTGCCAAAGAGATGTTATGACAAAGCTTTAATGGTATTACAACAGATACAATGTGTCAGTTTTATTACATCATATGAAGTTCTTACGACATGAAAGCCTTAACAAAGGAATGAAGCATAGCTGAAAAAATATTCCGTCTTTCCTGGGAATCGAACCCGGGTCCTCCCGGTTAAAAATCCAATGCTCTAACCACTGAGCCAAAGAGTCGACTCCCTGACGCAGTTGTCAGAGATTGAATATATACTTAGAAGCTATGCGTAATCTGCCAAGGCAGATAATCGAAGGTAGGAGTGCTCGGTCGTAACACTCCACCTTTTCAAGGAAGTCATCGTTTATGATGACGTGAAGCCATTTTCGGCTAAGTAAAGTCCAATCCCGGACGAGCCCCCATCTTACGACATGAAAGCCGTAACAAAGGAATGAAGCATAGCTGAAAAAATATTCCGTCTTTCCTGGGAATCGAACCCGGGTCCTCCCGGTTAAAAATCCAATGCTCTAACCACTGAGCCAAAGAGTCGACTCCCTGACGCAGGTGTCAGAGATTGAATATATACTTAGAAGCTATGCGTAATCTGCCAAGTCAGATAATCGAAGGTAGGAGTGCTCGGTCGTAACAAAGTGCACTTGGTATTTTAACAGTTGGAGTGACTTTAATAACAGTTGGAGTGACTTTAATATAGGGATCAAACATGGTTTTTCATGCATTAACATTCGCCAGGTCCCGTGGGAGGTGTTGAAAACCGAGGCAGAAGGCCGCGGTTTTCAACACCTCCCACGGGACCTGGCGAATGTTAATGCATTGAAAAACTATGTTCAATCGCTATTATTGCATAAAAACTGAAAACTTTTGCTACATTTTGCGTTATTTCTTGCACTATTTTGTTTTGCCTTTTCACAGATGTCTTGCGAACGTAATTTCCACGGACTATGCTCGTTCTAGGGCCGAGCAGTACACATCTCGTAACGGCAGCAGATCTGTGGCCCCCGTACGATCATATTGAAAGTTGCGTAGCCGTGCATTAACAGCGCGTGAATTGTCTTGTTAATACACGGCTTTTCGCCGGATAATGCACGGCTGTTAATAACGTGCGACACTGCTTTTTATGCAATAATAGTATGTATTACTTCAGTAAGAGTGCGTAGAGTTACATAGTTTGTGTTGATTTTAGTAAGTCACAACGGAATCATATACAATTAGGATTACAATCCTTCGAAAGCAGTTACTCTGTAAAGCAAACAACACCACAGCAGTTTCCTCAGATTGGATAGACACGCACACCAGATGCAGTCTTTCGTGAGCATATTGCAGATTTGTTTAGTGCTAACCCAATGAAGAGAGGAATCGTACAACGTTACATTAACGTCGATACAACGTCATGAATTTCTTTCTTTCTTGGTAATCGATTTTGTTTTGAAATTTTCAAGTTGATTATAAACATTTTACTGCCGAGGTACAAAAAAGGAAACAAAAAAGCAACAAAAAAAAAAAAACAAAACAAAAAACAAAAAAAAAAAAAAAAAAAAAAAAACAGGTAGAGCAGAAAGAGATATACTTACCACAATATAGCGACTTAATTTTGGATAAACCTTTCGAACAGCTATAAATATTGAAATCATATTTATGTAATGAAAGGTAGCCTGCACACAGTTATTGATCGTTGGCCATTCTGTAACTTTAAATCCTTCTGCTTCAAGTTTCTTCTGTTGAGAAGGATCTAGTTTAAATGTACCATCTGACAGTATAACACCAACTATATATCTCCGTTTAGCTCTTGCAACCTGGAATAATAATAATAATAATAATAATAATAATAATAATAATAATAATAATAACAATAATCCGTGAAAATAGGAATAGTAGTAGTAGTAGTAATAATAATAATAATAATAATAATAATAATAATGATAGCGCTAATAAATATCAGTGATAAGAGTAGAAGCAGAAGCAGAAGCAGTATTAATAATAATAATAATAATAATAATAATAATAATAATAATAAGTGATCAAAGCAGTAGTAGGAGCAGCAACAGCAACACAGTACTAGTAGCTGTAATAATAATAATAATAACATAATAAAGCGGTCATGACAGAGATTTTCATACAACTGCAACAGAGAACATTTTAAATTAACATTTTTGGTGCTGAATAGAGTCGAACCTCAATGGCTCGAATATCTGGGACGATGGAAGTTTGTTCTAGATATGGGCAGTTCGAGCCACTGAGAGTCAAACAAAGCGCAGGTCAGGAGACAAATTGGAATAATATATGGATGTCACGGCTTTTCGATCTTCTATAAATAATGATATATTGAGTGTACTCATTAGAATCGCCTCGATGAGGCGATTCTAATGAGTACGCACAACATACATTTTCATAATAGGAAAAATTCCTAAAATATCCCTAACTAGCTGTCGGAAGAATTTTCTGAGGACTCAAAAACGAGTTCGAACTAGCAAGGTAAACGAGTCATCGGTGTTCGAGTCATTGAGGTTTACTGTAAGGCCGTTTTACTTTTTGCGACCTTGAATGTCCTACTTCAGATCTATAGTAGCTGTTTGAGGGACACTGCATGCATTATCTGCATGATGCATTGGTATTGTATTAAAGCTAATGAATACATTTTCGAGAGAGGCAACTCTTCAAAAGTGTTTGCCTCCATTCTGAACAAGTGTCTACTCTAAATGAAAGGTTTTGGTTCCCGTCGGACAGAATTCTTTCCTTATAGAGTAAACAGTCAATTCTTTCCTTTTAGAGCAGACACCTTTTCAGAAAGAGCTTGGTATGCAGAAATACAAAAAAAAACAACAACAAACAAACAAACACACACACACACACACACACACACACACACACACACACACACACACACACACACACACACACACACACACACATACACACACACACACAAAACGGAAGTCACAAAAGCCCCCCCCCCCCTGTAAAAGCGGTGTCAGTCTACGAAATAAAGCCAGTCCCCTTAACCCCTTAACACTTAGCATGCTGTGCAATTTTGCATGTTTTTTTTTGTTTTTTGTTTTTTTTTGGTCTTCTGTGGATTTTTTTTAATTAACTTTTTCAAAAACATCTTTCAGGAATACCATCAGAGTGTCAAACAGGTTGGACCCAGATCAGGCCCGAAATTTTGTCGGGCCTGATCTGGATCCAAACTGTTTGCAAAGGTTATTAGCAGCCGACAAAAAGTCGCCACTAGCCGGGAAAGAGTTAAAACCAAGATTTTGAAAATTAAAACTATATTGACTGAAATGTGAGAAAACGTTCCTTATGACGGTATACACGCAGCATTCGCATATTCTGTTCAGAGTCTTCATAGGATGCTCTGTGGATAGCAAATGATCGAGTGTATTGTCAGGAGGACAGTGAAGAATCTAATCTGTCTGCACAGGTTTTAAAGATAATCGAAACCTTCATTGGGCTTACATGTAAGGAACGGTTTCTCGCGATGCGGCTCGGTTATGTTTGACTATACATCTTTGTCCATTCTACTGATCACAGCTCTGTGTCAAAGCGCTCGGTCCCAGGCACTTCTGACACATTTTACCATCATGCTATATTACAACAGAAATAAGGCCGTCCGTAGCGGTTGTCTGTACTTCGTATGTATGTGCTTATCACATAGTAGCCTGAATTCCTAACAGTCAACAGGTAATATCTCGGGATATGGTTGGTCAGCATACATGGAAATGTGATAAATAAGTTATACCATGGTTCTGCGCGTGTACGTGCGATAATGTACTCGTGTGATTATCGCGTCGTACATGCGCACGAACCATGGTATAACTAAAACCTAACCAATGGATGTTCCGTTGTCTCTAAGTAAACAGAACTAAAGTTAATTTTCAATATGAAAGCTGGCTAATCGGAGCTAAAACATAATCGATTATCAGTGCTGCCATTGTGATTGATAATCGATTAGGAATCACTGAAGATTTGATAATAATTTTGCCTATCTGACCGAGCATGACTCTTACCATATGTCATATTTTACTGTATGCATTTGGCCAGACAGGCGTGAGCAAACAGTGTAGACCCAGATGAGACGCCGCAAACGCGGCGTCTCATCAAGGTCTACACTGTTTGTCACTCATCCAACTATTTAAGACACTAAAGTGGAAATTAAATTGTCCTTGTTTAAATTTTAAATTAATATGGTAAAGTGTTGCGGTGTCTGAATACTAAGGGTAAATACGGTAAAGTAACAGACAAATCAAATGATCGATCATTAGCGAATCTGTAATGATGATCATTTTTGCGATATTTATCGATCAAGCCTTAGTAAGCAAGCCTTAGTAAGCATTCTACATAAATCTATAGTGGGCCGTCAACGGCTTGTCGGGGTAGCTGACAGGCCGATAACGGCCCGCTATAAATTTATAAAGAATGGTAGCTGGGAAGAGCTACGGAATAGGCTACGCTGTTCGTGGTCATTGTTCCGACTTTTTTCTCTTATTGATATAGGAGCTAAATGGCTTTAGATGGCCACTAGTGACTGGAGCCAGTCTAAAATCCAGCTTGCGTAGCGGTCAGCTGCATTCTTTTTTCTGTACCCATACATACAACCTCGTATAACGCAATCCAGCCGAACCAGACTGTGCAATCTGTAGTTGTAGCAAACTGGCATGACGCGCCCAACCGGGCTTGACCAGACTGCGTAGTCTGGTCAAAATGTTTCTGAAATGCGAAATGTGTGTCTTCAAGTACGTCGGATATACGCCACATGAAATCCTTGATGAAATCACTGATTGTTAAGTACTGTAGCCATATCCGTTATTTGTATGATTTAATAAGATCAGGTTAAATAAGTTTATTTCTTAGAGGCTTATACGCCATGAACATTTGTATCAGACGACATTTTCTTAGTGTCAGAAAAAATCAGGCGCATCACGAAAACATACCTATATTATTTTGACCCCCTTAAACCCCACTTTTATATAGTAAAACTGGGGTTTACAGGGGTATATATTATTTTTCTTATTTCTGCTCAAAACATAGATTGTGGGTACTCGTTAGAACCGCCTCGTCGAGGCGGTTCTAACGAGTACCCACAATCTATGTTTTGAGCAGAAATATGAAAAATATCAGCATTTTTCTTTGAAATTTTTCATTTTTTGGTGATAAAATTTTCATTATATTTGAATAGGCATGTTTTCGTAATGGGGCCTCCTTAATGTATTCAAAAAGAAATCCAAAATATAATCAGAATGGATCTACATATGTAGTATCAGTCTCAGCAACTCCTCATCTTTCACGGTTGGTACTGCTAACTAAATCACGAACCCAGGAATTATGGGTGTCGAAGCACTTAAACATTATTTAGCAATGTGTTCCTTTCTACAGAAACAAATCATATATTTTCATTATTCAAGACAGTCAGTGAGTCATGGACTACTAGTAAATTATTTGACACCATTAAGTTAACTGACTGCGCTCGAAATGGCCTAAAATGAGTCGATTGGCCGTGAAACTCCAATACAAACAAAACAAAAATCATTGCAGAGAAACGTTTTTGACATGTTTGTTCAATAGACATCAACCATGTATACTTTTTTGCCAAGGCTACTGAAAGTCTAAAATGCTGAGTTGAGCAATTATAATTCTTCAGTCGGTTACTCAGTGGGCCATTGTGGCCAGTGGGCCTTTGTTATTGATATTTTCACAGATTTTGAAAAAAAAAAAAAAAAAAAAAAAAAAAAAAAACACAGGATAATATAGTACTACGTAACTGTCAATAAACAAAGTCCGTGGCACATTTTATTTATGTACACGTCAGTGATAAATTTGACAGTTCGGAGTGAACCAAATGCCATCATATATCACGGCATGAGCGTACATGCAATTTCTGAAGCTAAACGACCCGCTAGCTTTTTGAAAAGGCTAATACTTGTACGTAGATTTTACCAGGTATTTGACTGATAAAAAGTTGACGTCTTCAAAAGATAGTTTAAATTCTTTCCGGCACTCCCTTGTCGCTTTTATGTGTCTTATTTTAAGTAATTTCAAATCTGAGTAGAATACCGTAATAACCCTGAGTATTGGGACAGAAAGGTCTGAGCAAACAGTGTAGACCCAGATCAGACGCCGATGAACACGGCGTCTGATCAGGGTCTACACTGTGTGCCACTAGTCCATCCAGCTATTTTTAGACGTAAGGACAGGTAGTTTAAAAAACTTCTTCAAATTTTTGGATAAGTATAGCAAGTAGTAAAGGTGTCCCAATATTAAGGATAAAATACGGTATATTTGGTTAGTCTTATACCCGTTGTTTATTCTTGAAAGATACTTCGAAGTACATGTATTAGGAAACAGTAACCGAGTCATCCCCATATAACGTTAATGTCGAAATGCCATATCGACGTCACGAGTTTATTTGCTTGTACTTGGTTCCCAGCAAACCCAACGTCGCAACAAAGGTTGACGTATGTGACTCCTCGAAACTTGTTCTACGTTGCGTTCACTGAATAAGACCTACTATGCTTTGTTCTATATTTGAACTTACAGCCAAATCTCTATGTAAAAACGTGCTGACGTAATTGCAGTGATCAAACTGCTGCTTTTATCTGGGTCTGCACTATATTTCTCTGACATATCTGAATGTAAATTAGGGGTTTGATGAGAGAGGGTACTCACATATTTTGTCTTGTCTGTCCACCAAACATACGTTGTGGTACTCATTAGAAGCGCCTCGGCGAGGCGCTTCTAATGAGTACCACAACGTATGACTTTTTCCATACAGAACTGAGAAAAATATATTGAGAAAAATGTCACTTACCTGGGGTTATGCCGTACTTACTATATTTGGGTTATCATAGTTTATTCCTACGGGCTTAAGATTCGGGACCAATCTTGAAACTTCTCCGAAAATACGACCAGCATTCCGGTACGGTCCAACAGCATACTTGTATGCGACCGTGGCCCCTGGTATTGGCGGGGGTCCAGTGGATACTTCGACCCGTTGAAATAAACCAGAATAACAAAACAAACCGAGTATCGCCAGAAGAATGAAAAGAACGATAATCCACAACTCGGACATTTTAAGTGATCCTAACGGTGACCTTGTCTATTGAATGAAAAACGTCAGCTTCCTAGTATCGTTTACAGTTTTGAACAAGTATATTTTATGTAGAAGGAATAAACATTACACGGCTACACTGACACGTTGAGTGTGTAGATATTTGGTAGATTGCCTAAACACAAGTACATTCAATA
Organism: Anodontia alba; assembly: GCA_964016985.1. Classification (NCBI taxonomy): domain Eukaryota; kingdom Metazoa; phylum Mollusca; class Bivalvia; order Lucinida; family Lucinidae; genus Anodontia; species Anodontia alba. The sequence goes on along the minus strand of OZ024828.1, from coordinate 22,741,319 downwards.
TCTGATTCAAGAGTCAAGATTTAAAAAAGTATTAACTTCTCAAAACAGTTTGCTATCATAGAAGGCCAACCCGGAAATTTGTCAGCAGGCATGTATTTACCAGTCGAAATAATGCATATGGTTCAGTTTAAAGGCTTATTTTCTTGGAAATCAGTACATAAATAGTCGAACTATCTAACTGTTTATCTAAGATTAACTAATATCTACTGAAGCAATTAATGTGTACCCTACACGAATCGTGACTTACTGTATTTCTTTGAACGAATAATTATGTTCAAAACCGGCATAAAATATACGAATAGGTGTAGATGATTTTTGTATTTGCATATTATGTTGTGATTTTTATTTTTGCAGTTTCTTCATGCAAACGATGAGGACTGATCAGACTGTTCTGATTTGAATCTTCGTTTGGCGCACATCTCCGAAGGAAAGTTTCCCACATTGCGCTTGTTACACTATTCAGTGAAACCTGTGTAAGAAAGCCACCGATGAGATTGACTTTAGTGGTTGATGTGAAAAGGTGGCTGTCTTATAAAGGTACATGTCATGTAATTTTGCTAGCAAAATTACATGACATGTACCTTTATGACAGACACTTTTTTCACATCAACCATTTAAACTCAGTCTCAAAGGTGGCTGTCTTACACAGGTTTCACTGTCCTTCTATCTACCTCTTGTCAGCAAAATCTTAAATGTGCTGAAATAAGAGCTTACCAGACGGTTGAAGACTGAAGAGATGAAAGGTGTTTATTATTATTATTATTTTTTTTTTTTTTTCTTGTTTTGTACTCGCATTTCAATCTCGAAGGGTTGTTGAATCCTCGGGGGTAGGGGCAAGTAGAACTTCCTTCATACGACGTTTATAGTACAGATAGGCGTTTGAGATGACCCTCGTTCTCAGACCAGGATGTATATCAATACTTTTGCCTTTACAGGTTAGGCATATGTAATCCGAAACCATAATAACTGAATGTTAGAATTTCTTTGAATGAGCTATCTGATCAGGGTCTACACTGTTTGCATTTAATACAGGAATTTCTATAAATCATGGCAATGATAAAACTAACCGGACACCCCTTATATTGGAAATGTATTGGTCCGAAGGGTGAAAGTAGAGGAGTCCATTCGGCATAAATGGGTTAATTCAAACGTAGCGGGTTAAAGTATACGGCTAAATACAAGACATTCAAGTATGACGGGGCTTCACAGCCCATTAATGCCGTGTATACTCTTCCACATGAACTCTTTGGACAGGTTCATTTCCAATATAAGGAGTGTCTGGTTAGTTTTTATTCTTACCACGTTTTATAGCTGTCCCCGTCCTAAATGCAAACAGTGAAGACGCTGATCAGACGCCGCGTTCTGCGGCGTCTGATCTGGGTCGACACTGTTTGCAAATGTCCATTTTATGGGACCAGGTATAAATGCGTTAAAGAGACAATCAAGGACTATCCTGTAAAGGAGATAAAATAGAAGTAAACGAAATGTATATAAAACATATGTATTCCAAATACCAACAGCAAAATAACGCAATACAATATGCATGATTGTAAAAGCTCCTTAAAAAAAGAAATAAATTGACGAGTCGCAACGTAAGATAAGGTGCCTTGTATGATGATATATGAAGATGATGTCGATGTTCGCTCTCTGTCTGAAGAAATTTGCATCCTTAGCCACTCACAGACCCAGCGAAAATTGATTTCTCACGTTGCGACACATAAACAAGAGGGGCATGATGGCCCTGTAACGCACACCTGAGTATCCTAGCACTTAGAGAACCCGACCTAGAAATTATCGAGGCAAACATTATGATCAAGATTCTTGATGATTATATTAACAAGTAAGACAATGTAGCATGCCTAATGAACCGTTACATACAAGTCTAGGTCAAATATGGATGATTGCATTCAAAAGGACATGCTAAGGTGTATGCAAGTGCCGAGTGTCACTACTGTAGGACTAATAGTTACTGCGAAACTGATCTGAAAATATAGGTCATAAGTGACCCAGTGCCGAAGCTGACCTAGGAGTCATCAAGACAAACATTTTAGCAAGATGCATGCTGATCACTTCAAAACAAGTGACCTCTACAAGTTAACAAGGTTTCCCTTTGATTTGGCTTGGTGACCTAGTTTTTGACCCCAAGTGACCCATTTTCAAATGGCATAGAAATCATTAAGACAGACGTTTAGAGCAAGATTCATGATGTTAACTTCAATAATGTGACCTCTAGGGTGTTAACAAAGTTTTCCTTTGATTTGGCTTGATGACCTAGTTTTTGACCACAAATGACCAGTTTCGAAGTCGACCTAAAGAACACCAAGATAAACATTTTGAGCAAGACTCATAATGATTACTTCAAAATGAGACCGCTAGAGTTTTAATAAGGTGTTCCTTTGATTTGGCTTGCTGACCTAGCTTTTGACCCTAAGTGACCCAGTTTCAAACCTGACCTAGAACTCATCAACAAAAACATTTTGAGCAAGGTTCATGATGATTGCTTCAAAAATGAGAACTCAGTGTTAAGACGGGTTTCCTTTGATTTGGCCAGGTGACCTAGTTTTTGACCCAAAGTGATCCAGTTTCAAACCTGACCTAGAAATCATCAATATAAACATTTTGAGCAAGAGTTATGATACTTGCTTAAAAATGTGAGCTCTAGATTGTTAACAAGGTTTAACTTTGATATGGTCCGATGACCTAGTTTTTGACCCCAAGTGACCAGTTCAACATCAAGATAAACATTTTGAGCATGAATCATGATTACTTAACAATGTGACTTCTAGGTGTTAGCAAGGTTTTCCTTTGATTTGGCCTGGTGACCTAGTGTTTTACCCCAAGTGACCCAGTTTCTAACTTGACCTAGAAATCATTATTAAGACAAATATTTTAAGTAATATTCATGATTACTTTAACAATGTGACCTCTGGAGAGTTAAAAATGTTTTCCTTTGATTTGGCCAGATGACTTAGTTTTCTTACCCCAAGTGACCTAGATTCGAACTTGACCTACAAATTATCAAATATTCTGAGCAAGATATGCGATGATTAATTCGAGTGTGACATCCAGAGTGCTAACAAGATTTTTTTTTATATTTGACCTGGTGACCTAGGTTTCGACCCCAAATGACCTAGTTTCGAACTTGATCTAGATTTTATAGGGGAAACAGTCTGAGCAGGATTCATTAAGATTGGGTCAAAACTGTGACCACTAGAGTGTTAACAAACTAATTGTTGAGGACGGTCGACGAACGACGGACAGAGGGTGATCACAATAGCTCATCCTAAGCATTCGCTCAGATGAGCTAACAAGGTAATTAACACAGCAAAATACAAACGTAAAAAAGGTAATTTACACAGCAAAATACAATGCAAGCTTCTGGGTTAAACACTGCAATCAAACAAAACGAGAGAGAGAGAGAGAGAGATAAAGAGAAAGAGAGAGAATTGACCAACATGATAAAAAGTACCTATGACCAACGACAACTCAGATAAGCCTTCACACATCACGAAAACATGCCTACATAATATTGACCCCCTTTAACCCCACATTTAAGTGGGGTTTAATGGGGTCAAAATAATATAGGTATGTTTTCGTGATGGGAGGCCCTGGTCAGATTAAACTGCGGGAATAAGCAGGCTGATCTAGGCTCTCGCTGCACACATATTCGGTAAGGAACCAGCTTTTGCCTGGTTATAGTTCAGTTGTAAAAAAGCTGAAAGTTCTGGGACAAGCAATTTGTTGTCTAAACGTAATTTCTTGTCTTGGCAAATCATTGCGTTAACAAGTCTATATTATGTCTGCCTCCATAATGAATAATGAAAACAGGCCCAGCGGACACATGACGTTTACTCAACGTCACATTAACGTTGGTGCAATGTCATGACATTGCATCAACGTTAATGCGACGTTGTATAAATGGTATGTGCCGCTAAGGTCGGTTTTCGCTTTGCATTTTAAACCAATTTTTAATGTGTTTTATTAGAAGTAACATTTTTTCTGCACCAGTCTGTCCGGACATATATTTCATTTCCAAATCCTTTTCATTTAAATCTTATAAGACAATAATGCCACGAGATATGAATGCTATCCAAATAAATGTTTTTTTTTTTTTGTTGTTGTTGTTGTTGTTTTTTTTCTTTCACAGAAACATAATATGTGCTTGCTCAGAAACAGCGCTATTAATTGATACCCATATGGGACATGTTCCGTTTTGGTAGAAACATTCCTATATTTAGAGCACTGGATTAAAAAGTATACATTTCACGTAGTGCAAAAATGCTTAATTAAATAATTTACTAGTTAGAGGCTAAATTAGAAACAAACAAAAACGTATACAGCCAAGTATAATCTGAACAAGTAGAACAAAGTAACTGTTTTATCAGAATGTGGATCTATGGCAATTGCTTCAAAATATTGTATGTAGTGATATGCCATGACGTAGTTTCTTGGCTTTGAGTCATTCTTGCCAAATATTAGTGTTGTAGCATTCCATAATCTTTGCAACAATATTTTCTGGGTTATTTCAGTGATGGTACTACCGCATTCGACCCAAATACCCCTTGGTAATTACCGCACATAATCCTATAAGCGCACGGTGAAGCAATATTCGTAGTTTTCAGATTACAGCCAGTGTACTTTTCTACTTATTTATAAAAGTATAAGTTGTTGGTACTCATTTGAATTGCCTCGACTTGTCGCGGCAATTCAAATGAGTACCAATAACACAAGTTTTTTTATAAAGGAAATCAGAAAAAAAAAGAAAAACAACATCGCATAAGCATCAATAAATACGCCCCTCATGTAGTCCTCTGCTAAACATTTATATGCCCTTATCAGATGGATGATTCACAATAAGTTTTTTCCAGTAGTTTTTGAAAACCTTGATCAAACAAAGCGGTAATTAGACTGAATACAGTATATACATTACTATAATCTGATTCCAGTAACTCCTGGAAATGTCAGAATCTGAGGTGAGTTGTGACAAAACCTGTCATAATTCATATATGAATTTTGAATGTCTAGACGAGATACTTCGTCTGTCCCGTGGACAGGTCATGCAAAAATGAGCCCAGACAAGCAGTATTAAGACGACACTGCAAACAATACAACAAAAATACGAGCACGCTCTGGCTCAAATGTGAGCTTTTTATATTACTGCTTATATTGCTAAGAGATATCTGAATTGAAGCAATACTTTATTTACTGTTCTAGCTTAAGGAAAATATAACCCGAAAATATATGCCCACCCATCTTCTCATTTAGGGCTACTCTTAAAACAATCTGCTCCCAGACGGATACATTCTTTCATTTAAGAGTGGCCTCCATTTATAAAAATGTTCAGCAACTAAGGAGGCAACTGTTTGTCTACAAAATATGTTTCCCTTGGCAAACCAGCTACAAAAACTTTAGCCATAACCATTCACCATAATTCGTATAATGCAAGGCAGAAAAAGACTCGCATCTATTGTAGATGTTAAAAGTCTCTATTTGTGTCACCACTCATATCACTGTAATCCTTTCTTGCACATTTCTACTTCCTAGCGGGCGTTTATAAAACGTCGCATTTACGTCGATGAGACGTTGCATCGACAGTAATACGACGTTGTATAAATGGCATATGCTCGCTCGGTTGCCACAATATCTGAGACTAATGCGAAAGATGAGAGAACATTTAACATTTACACAGGTGCTGTGTATCTTACATCACCGGGGCTTCCAGCTGATATTGGCTTACAGTTGGGCAAGGCCTGCTATCCTTGTAGCAGGTAAGGGTAGAGGGGGAATGTTTTTATTTCTTCTGTTTCTTCACTTTCATTCCTGTTCCTCTTTCTTCCCTGTCCCCCTCTTTCATCTCCTCTACTATCTCTTCTATCTCTTTTCTCCCTTTCTCTGGGAGACGACACAAAATGACCCTTAAGGGTTGACGTGTCGTTAAACCCCAACACAATCAATCAAAACATTTACACATGTGTATCATACAGACATTGATCGTTCTGGATTGAAATGAGATTCAAAGACAATTTTACCCACCAACATTTGTTACAAAGTCTACCTTTCTACAAGTGGTATGATTGCTTCTCATTTCTTGTAAGATGTATTTTAGACAGTATTTATTAATTTAATATGCGCACGGTTCATTGCGCACATAATGCATGCGCGTTAGGAAAAAAGTATTTGCATTAAAGAGAGATTAATACTTGTCCTGCTGAACCCTGCCTTTGCAAACAGTACAGATCCAGATCAGTTGGCTTCTGAAGAAGCCAGCTGATCTGGATCTGCACTGTTTGCCATTAAGTATGTGAATTTATAGCAACAATCTGGATCAAGTAATCTGATTAGCTAAAATTAGAAGTGGGCTTGGCATCTTAATTTATTCAGCAGGACAAGGGTTATCTAAGGTTTTAGTCCTTCATCATTGGGGCTGCTTGTAAAGGAAAGAATTTTTCTTCCAGAAGAGAACAAATTCTTTCCTTTAAGAGTAGCCGCCATTTTGAAATACTAGGGAGAGTTTGTCTATACTTTCCCGTGTGTGGACAAAAATAATTCTGTTCTTGCCACGCCACTGAACTCTTATACATTCAGTTCCTTTTGCAGGGGGAGAATAGTGCTAATGATCAATCCTGAAATCTAAAAATTCAGTCCTGAAATTGAAATACTTTCCCCAGGTAGGACTGAGAAACTAATAAAACAATTCATAGCTATAGAGTGTTTTTTGTTGTTTTTTTTTCTTAAAATAAAAACGGTTAAACTATAGTACCCCGCCATTATCGTGACGCGGGCAGATACCTCTCGCAAACATTTACGAAATTTGCCCATTAGTCCAACCAGATTTCTTTGATATCAATGCATGTAACAAGTTTGGTTAAAAATCCCTTCATCAAGAAACGAACATTTGGGCGTGTCTCGGGCAGATAACTCCTTCAAAATCTGACGAAATTTGCCCCATAAAAAAAACAAAACAAAAAAAAAGAGCAAAAAGCAAACAAACAAACTACTTATATTTTTTTCTTATTTCTCAATAAAAAAAATGTGGGTACTCATTAGGAGCGCCTCGAGAAGGGCTTCTAATAAGTACCCACAACATATGTTTTTATTGAGAAATAACAAAATTGTCATGTGGATAGTCCCAGCGGGCACATAACGTCTATACAACGTCGCCTCAACGTCGATGCAACGTCATGACGTTGCATCGACGTTGAGACGACGTTGTATAAACGTCATGTGCCCGCTGGGCTTTTATCTGGAGCTATGCAACTAATGAATAGTTTAATAATTAGTTTTTAAAGTTATTTCAGGCATATATTAACCGAAATAACTGCTTTTGACACAAAAGGATGCTCTTGTGAATAAGTGTAAAATTGAAATTTCTTGCTTAAAATGAAAATTCTCAATCCTGAAATCAGGATTAATCCTAAGTTTCCCATCTCTGCTTATGATATAAAGAAAACAATCCTACAATAACACCGCTTATTTTTGTATCAAAATATACGTTACAATTGCCTCGGCGAGACATTTTTACTCAGTAAGGCAATGTCTGGTGAATTATTAAGAATAGAATGTGAAATATTTACATAAAGACTGAATGTAAGGATTTACAATAGTATGTATACAGAAGTATTGAACAAAAGCATTAATAGTAAACATTTCTTGAATCAAAACTGTTACATTTTAAGCAAGGGAAGCTAATACTCTGAAAAGATAGGGACATCGTTCTTTAACAAAGATATGTAAATAACAAACCAAGCAAACGAGTAGTATGGCACCTACATATATAATAGGCCGGGGCACAGCATTTCCTACAAGACTGCATGTGCACCCAGCAAAGACTCAGATCAGGCTGCGTATCCGCTCAGTCTGATCACTGGCCACATGAGAATTATTTGAGGTATCAGTTATCCATATAATGCACAGTGAAGACTCTGATCAGACTGCGCGGACGCCCAGGCTGATCTGAGTCTTCGCTAGGTGCAAATGTAAAACTGTAGGAATTGCTGTGCTCCGACTAAAATGTATTTTTAATCTAAAGTTTAGTACTTTTAAAATGAGATTCCAGATTTGTAGTCACACAACACTTTTGAGCAGCGCAATGAGAAAATGTGCCTTCCAGTATGGTCCAGATCTGCGGCACCGATTAAGAATGATTCTTAAAGCCAACATCTAATAAAGCCTGTGGTTTATGGCCACAGACCGCACAGCGAAGACTTTTATCCAATTGTTCAGGTATACAGACTAATCTCAGTCTTCGCTGGGTACATACCATAGGGTACAGTTTCACATGCACATGCTTATATGTATAAAAAAAATAACAATAAAAGGAATCTTATGTATATCGCTCTTGATAACATGCTTTTATCAATAAAAAAAATATTGATATTTTTCTTATTTCTCCACAAAAACATATGTTATTTCTCCACAAAAACATATGTTGTGGGTACTCATTAGAAGTGCCTCTGCGAGGCGCTTCTAATGAGTACCCACATGTTTTTGTGGAGAAATAAGAAACTGAGGCGCTTCTAATGAGTACCCACAACATATGTTTTTGTGGAGAAATAAGAAAAATATTTACCCGATACCCATTCTTATCTAGACCTATGAGAGTACTTACTCCTAGTATTTGGTAGCCAGACCTAATCAAACATTGTAAACCATCAGGATCTACATTGTTTGCCACACATCGAGACACATTCAGTATTTTAAACCAACCAGACTAAAAGTCAAACGGACATCACAGTGCATGCAGTTTTTATTTTTATTTTCTTCGGTATCATTGAGCCCATGTTGGTATATTGAAAACCTGAGTTCCTATTCAACATGTGCTAGGATAGGGGCTTATGCAGCCCTGCAAACCACAATGCTGCCATATGAAGAGTCTTTACTCACAAATATAAGTAAAATACCCAGGAGAATGCCACAATCACAAAGCACAGTCCTTCCAAAGCACCAAAAGGTAGGACAGATGAGGAACAAATAAGGACACCACAAACGCCTCATATGAAATCATAGACGCTTAAAGAACAGAGGAAATTGTCTTGGAACGGGCAGCAGGATGGAAAGTGTGGGTAGGGGGCTGGCTTAAACTAGTTTTACTCGCATGAAATCTCGCCCTTAATTCTGATGCAGTTCCAAATTACAAATACATGTCCGGTCCACATAGTCTTCGGTTTCGTTCTTTAATGTGCTCTTTATTTCCAAGTTTACTGTACAATATTTAGGAGACCTGTGGTAAGGAGATATGGTGTCCGAATACTAAGGGTAACTACAGCAGTAAATACAGCAGTATTCCAATAACAATGTTACATGTAAAAGCATACATATTGCATGGGCCATATCAAGCGAAAAATACCTTCGAGCATGCGCAAAATGTGCGGATTCACGTCATCATGCACATGCGCAAACTCATCCAGACCTTTGCTCTCCATTTTAACATTCTATAGTATCCAAAGATTCTGTTTGCGGAGAGCGAAGGCCCTTATCAGTCCGCGCATATGCCCGAAGACAGGTTTTCGCATGGCGCGGTGTAAATATAAAAAATATGGCACATTTAATTTGATATATATAAAAAATATTCCAAAAAACAGAAAAAAATCCAAAACAAATACAGACGACTCTCATTATCTCTACTTCACTCATCTCGAATAACCGCTTATCTCGAAGTGAAAATTTGGTCCCTATTTTAACATTGAAATCTAACAACATGTAACAAAATACTGTGGAGAAGAGGAGAAACAGATCGTAATGAGCAATTTCTGCCCTTTTACACAGTATTTTCAATGCATCTCTAACTTGGGAGTCAGATTACATATACATTTGTGAAAGTTGGTTGTTTGATTTATTTTTCCTCAAGTCTACAATCTGATATGTCAAAGTATGGATATCTTGAAGTATTTCAGAGTCCCTTGGACTTCGAAATAACGAGAGTCGACTGGAGCAAAAATTTAACAACAATATATAGGAATATGGCAAATATGTACAAGTCAGCTCTTATTGCGATTAGCTACAAATATTATATTATGCCTTTTTTAATACAATCATTTTATGCAATTCAACTAAAACTAGCTTTGGATCTCATACATTATAAAATGGAATTCGGCTCTAAGCTGCAAGAGGGACATGTGTGCTGTCTGTCTCTGTGTTTACTCTTCCTTTTGGTGTCATTGGTTGACTAAGTTCTGTGGTTGTGGCACTTCCTGGACATTTACTTTACTCTAATCTGTATTTCCAAAGGACATGTATCTATTTTGGAATGTTTTAAGGATACACTATACCACGGACAATCATTTTTAAATTTCAAAAACCTTACAAATATATATCTTGTACAATATTTATGCAATTTGCTTATATATCTGCATGCTGAAAGAAATTGAGTGACCCAGGAAATACCACAAGGACCCAAGAAACAGACAGAAGAGGAAATGAAGGTAAGTGTAAAACACCAACAGATGCACAAACGAGACATGAATAAAAGGATATTAAAGGCGTTTGAGACCTATAGAGGAACTAACATACAGCAGGGGTACCATACCTCCAGATATCAGGTGGTGGCACTTTTTCAAGCCATTGGCTTGAAAAAGTGCCAACATCTGATATCTGGAGCTATAGCTATTTTTCCCCGATACCACCCTGTATCTAGAGCTATGCATTACTGCCTTATAACATTACTTTAAAGCTGAAAATTAACATGGAATAATCCATCTCTCAGAGTTTGAAACCATGCAATGTGCATAAACAGATATTTTTAACGATATAATTATAATGAGAGATTCTCTGACAGCTCTAGTTAATACTAGATTAAATCGTTTGTTGACTAAAATTTAGTTGTGCAAGAGATTGTTCAAAGGGGCCACTTTTCTCAGTTACGCCGCTTTTCTCAGTTACGGTTTAGGAATGTATAAATTTAAGAACGAGTCTCACGGACTAAGAACTGCAACCTATAGAAAAAAATAAGATACATTTATCAATAATGCTCATTAAATAACCTTAGCATATGTTAGGATTGCCAAATTAAAGAAAATAAATGAAGTTTACTCGTAAGATTGCATTCCAAATAAATATTTGGTAAGAACTCAGTTCAGTTTCTGTCCAGTTCAATGGACTAATGATTTTGCTTTAAAATGGGATCTATCAATGAACCATAATCAAGATGCTGGTGATAGGACCAGCAATATTAATAAGACAATATGCCATGCAATAAAACCCATGCTGCTTCACCGCTATTTAAGGGAACGTAAGCAATAGTAATCCATTATCATTTGGAACAGGCCACTAACAGCAGTCCAATTCTGGCATACACAACATCAATCCACTGTTCACATGTGCTGGTCAGTCACGTCACTATTTCCAGGTCATCGCCTGATACGGGTCATTTTGTCTTTGACAGGTTATCCGGAAAGTAGGAAAGACACTTGGCATAAAACTTGACCTCAGCCATTTTCCTTTTATTCCTAATTTGAATCCAGTAAATCTGAATTCGAATGGATATCAGCATTATTGATCAGCTGCCTTACTTTAAATTCCGGTATTCCCTTGTTCTTAATTTTGAAGCGTTTTGCGGCTGCATAAATTTTGAATTTACAAAGTTTACTCCTGGGACAGGAGAGACCATGCCATTTTTTTTATTGTCGGCTAAAAGTTTAGTCAAAGAAATCAAATATTTTTGGAGGAAATTAGAGAGAAAAAAGGAACAAACAAGCAGCGGCATTATGATTTCGGTATACACTACATGTATATATCGACCCACTGTCTAAGTGTGTACCAAGTTTCAACTCTCTAGACTTCACAGTTACTGAGAAAAAATGTGACGAAAATGTTTAACTGAGGCGGTTATGGGATGACAGAAGGACAGACTCACGGACTGACGGAGAGACAGGTCAAATCCAGTTTTATTCCCTTTACCCCTTTTAAAAAGCGGGGATATAACCATCTTTAAGTACCCTAAGCTATCAAAGAATCAAATCTTCCTACTATTAAGTCCATCATGCCAGCTTTGAGTCAGCATATATTATGCTGTTTTTCAAAAAATGTACAAGGTAAGTTTCAAACAAAGAAATAATTAACTCTTAGGTAAAGTGACCAATACTGATTGACAAGGATTCCCTTTTCATATCTAGATGCGTTTCAGTGGGGATGGGTTGGAAGTAAGGTAAAATCAGTATTATAAAACAGTTTAAACGATAACGTGGAATGTTTGAAGTTACAAAAAAGCACTGTATAATTAAAAGGCAAAACAAGGAATAATTCTCTGAAATCTCGTCGGTTATCTTTTTCGGAATTCTTGTACTTGGAAATCCATGTTACTAAAATTATAAGTAGGCATCTCTCGGCAATCACTGATTCCTATGTTCTGCCAGCTCAGCCTCGGTAGCCTCTGGAACAAAGAAATCATCTTGGTGATCTTGCGGCGACATAAATTGGATCATGTTGTTTTCGTACACCTCCAGCATTACTTTCACGTCCAGTTTGTGTTCCTGAAAAGTTGAAAACGTACAGAAAATTAATGAAATGAATTTTAAGTTGGAAACAAGAATATATTCAAACACGGAATAAATGTCAGTAATGAACACGGAATAAAAACCAGTTACCTATTTCATGAACTAATAAATTAAGGATATTTACTCTATTGCTTTGAATACCATGAATATTTTATGCGAAGCACCAGTTAAAATCTTAATGTTTTCATAACACGAGATAGAAATTTTAATGGTATTCACTGAAAAAGATTAAATTTTCCTTTTATTTTATTGTTTACACACCAATGCGCGCTTCTGACGTCATAACTAATGTCGCCAAACAAAATATGAACGTCATGGGTCGATGTTCAGTGCTTAACATTTGAAGCGCTGGAGAGACAAAAACAAAAAGTTTCAGCAAATCAAAACTATCTTATTACCAAAATGTCCCTTACATTTTAACCAAAAAAAAAAAAAAAAAAAAAAAAAAAGTATACCAACACTTGATAGTTTTGCTCAGAAACAGAGAAGTTAGGAGTTCAAAAAAACAAAAGTCGGGTCGGCATCTGTTAGGGAAACAATGAAGACCACCAAAATAATCCGAAACGATGGGTGAAAATAACATGACCATGTTATTTTTCACAAGAGAAAATACCGTATCCTGTCACTATGTGAAAATATCATTTTTATTTATTTCGGATATACAGCCATCACTTAAAAATTACACCAATACAAGGGAAATAAATCTTACTGTATAACCAAATTAAAGCTCGTTATCATTACTACTGTAAATATTATTATAAGGATTTTATTTCATAACATATGGTCAGTGGCAAGGCAAGGCGTAGGCGAGACATATAGCACAGTTATCACTTCATCAGTTGTTAATAATGCCTGAAAAGAGGAATGCATTGGATAACACATATCAAATAAAACCTTGCCCGCAGTTCTGAAGTAGCTCCAAATCATAAACATATGTTCGGTCCGCACAGGGGTCCTCTAACGCAAGTGAAACGCACATAACCACAAATACTGTGATGAAATCAAGTAAAGGGCCCATTGGCGATGGAAGCCAGAATACAAGAAAACCACGATGGGCCCTACCACAGACACTGATGGTCAAGCACCAATCTTCTCTCATAATATTGAAGAGGAAGCAGTCATTTGGTCTGAGGACCCACTCACTGTCGTGCAAATGAAGAGGAAAGCAAAACTATCTATCAATAATTGGGTGAACAAACATGCATGCAGTTTGCCGCAGAATGTCCATGTTGGAACATTTAAAAAAATGTCTAGAAAATAAGTTTTGACAAGACTAGGAAGAGAACTGTGATCGGCTATGCGTAGCTACAGCCACGCCATTAACTATGACATGCACAACGCTTTGCAGGTTTCATCAGACTTTCGAGTGAAGGATCATAACAATTTGACCGCAACCCATTTCAAACCAAAGCCAAGCAGCTTTTGACCCGTGTCAAACTGTATTACACAACAGTTTGAGCGACACTTATATGTTCAATCTTCTCACGTCAACCAATTAAACGTGGGTATACATCAATCATTTAATCAAAGCAAAGACGACGATTAGCTGGTGTACAGGGTCCAGCCACAAGATCAGCTGTCCAAAAGTTCTCGGTGAAGAAGATTCCTAGGATTATTGTAGTCACATGTAAAATATCGGGTGAAGTAAAAAAAAATGTCGTTGTCATATATAAATGTTATTGAAAAAAACAATTTTCTAAAATCCCCGCTTTCTCAGATTCTTGTTTTTTTTTAGAAGCCATTACTAACACTAGTAATGGTTTAGTAAATCTGATTATTCCGTCTCAATCTGGGACACAGTTTCAGGAGGGAAAATGAAACACGCCCTTTGTGGATTGGTGTACATTCTACCCGTCCACTGACCAATCGATTACTTATATTCTGTCAATCACACGAAATCAGAACATAGCCTATCAATGACACCAAGAGGAAAAGCAAACAAATCAATGACAACAAAAGGTAAGAGAAAAGTCCAGGAAGTGCCAAAATCACAAACCGCAGCCCTTCCCAGACACGAAGAGGAAGAGGAAACAGACAAAACCAAAAAACGCAAATCGAACAAACACGAAAAGCACTAAGATTAGCTCTCTCTTTCCCAAGCGAGGTAATCGCAATGCTATAGGACTGAAAAACACAAGGACAAAATAACACAACGTAAGACATAGGACAGACATTACACGACACAGACCAAAGAAAAGCAAACATGAAAAAGACTCTGCAAGCAGCCACAAGATAACAAAGAAACAGCACCAGAACCAACGCCTTAGAACGATCAGAAGTAAAACCTACCAAGGGGTGTAAATCGATTTTACGGGCACCAAATCTCTAGGTTCAAATCTTGTATAAAGAATACTACTACTACTACCATCACCACTACTACTACTAGTACTACTACTAATAATAAAATGCTCGGCTCACATAGAGGCAAATAAATCGCAAGCAAAGCGCACACTGACCGAAACAGAAAGCAAAAAGGGCAGCTATGGACTGAGGTGACCACAGTGATAACATAAGGACATGACCACAATGTTAGCATCAGGACAAGAAAACATGAAGCAAGAAATCATAACAGAATGCAAAGTGAACAGTGATACAGCAGATGACCGCAATGCTAGAATATAATTAAGACTCAGCATCCTGCTAGGGACCACAAAAATATAAATTAAAATACCAAGGAAATGCTACAATGTTGAAGCAAAACCTTCCCGAGGCACCAAAAGAAGAGCAGATGCGGAAAAAGTTCAACAAAACAAATGCAACTTATCAAACAGCTGGCACACAAAGAAGTGCAACAGAGAAACCGCACTGGAACAATCAGTAGGAAAACTACTGGGGAACGAGGAAATGGGAAGCCTTAATTCTGATACAGCTCCATATTCTAAATTTATGTCCGCACAGAGGTCCTCTACCTCTTTGTGAATGTTTGTAAGGCTTTGTAAATCTGTTTGAGATGGTTGATGCCTGACTATCCAAGTCTGTGGTCGGATCGTGGTCCTCTTAATGGTTTTCATGTGTTCTGGCTCAGATTGCCATCGCGCCATTTGCTTTGTTTTATCCCAGTGGTTTCGATTATATGTTTCACTTTGATGTTTAGCAGATGCCTTACAAAGACCGATCAATACGAACCACTGCCGTTTGATTGATTGTGTTGGGGTTTACCGACACCAGGGTTTTCCCTCAGGGTTTGAAACCGAGGGTCCCAGTGACTCACTGATCTTGAGTTAAGGGGTCCATAAAGAAGATTTAGGTGTTTATTCATTTAAAGAAATTAACTGTTTCCCAAATAGTTATATTTCTTGTCCTTTAGGTACAAAATAAGTCAAAATTCAAAGCCAAAAATAAATAAAATCAAGTTTACACTGATGATAAATGCATCAATCAGGACTCTTATCCCTTAGTTCTGGGAGTCCAGAACATGATTTGGGGAGTAAAATATTGCCAAAAGCGAGTCAGTTGGACGTCCCGATGACTCAAGATACATGACATCTTACTTCATACTACCACCCCATGAACCACTGCCTTAAAATGATCCATAGAAAAATTACCGGGGGGTTAGATCGCCTTTTCTGACGTCAAATCTTTATCCAGGGTTCAGATATAAAACAAGTACAAAGGGAATGAATGCTAGGCTCGAATAGAAACTCTCAAACGCACCAGTGTGAATGTGAATCATCACATGAAAAAAAAAAAAAAAAAAAAGAACGTGTAAATAAAATTAAATCACTGTGATGAAACAAGGTGGGCTCGAGGCAAGGACCTCAGACATTGACAGCTAGAGCTAAGAAAAAACACTTCATGAACTACCCTGGATCCAAACAAAGATAGCAACACTCTCATAAAAATTTATGTGGGTACCATCTTAGAGTGTGAGACCCGATCAATCGTCTTGCAATCAAGAAGAAAGGATAGCTACCAACCATGACTGGATTTAAGCTAAGCATGTAGTCTCGCATAATATCCATGAGGCCTAAATGACCAAAAAACTGTAATATTTAGAAAAACTCTGACGAAACAAAGTTGAGTACGCAATGTCAGTCATAATATTAAACAACAAGCAAATTCAGAGAATTTATGTCACCCGCCTCTTAAAACCCTACAAATACGAATGTGACAATGTGAAAAAAATCTGACGATTACGTCCAAACCGAATGCAAATCTTCAGACCATGTAGAAAATGTGCGAATATTTACAAAAGATTGGTTAAAACATGTAGGAGGATTCACGCACACATCATACTCAATCTAAACACATACATCATTCACAACGTGGAAAATTTAAGGATAGTGAAAAAAGCACATGCATATCTTCAGACCATGATCAAAACACCTGTAAAGTTTCAGAAGAATCGGCCAAAAAACGGTTGGTGGAGTTGCGCTCACATGGTACCTAATCGAGCACAAAGTCTTAGTTAGAAATGTATAGAAGTTGCGAACAAATTATTCCAGCATTCGTAAAAAGCACGTGCAGAACTTAAGACCATAAGTAAAACATCTGTAAAGTTTCAGAGGGATCGGACAAAGAATGTACGAGGAGTTGCGCTCAAAAGATCCCTACCCCCTCTACACTTCCATAGTACTTAAGCATGAAAAATATCAAAGTTAACTATGTGAAAAAAGTAGACTAAAATAATTTTAGGATTCCGTAAAAAGCACTTGCATATCCTCAGACTATTAGTAAACCTCCTGTAAAATTTTAGAAGGATTGGCATAAAACTGTCCGAGTTGCACTCAATTGTTGAGTTGAAACAAATATCTAAACACTTTATATCATTTGAGCAATAAAAGTATCTAAGTTAAAAGTGTGATAAAAAGCGAAAAAAAAATAGCTTCAGGATTCCGTAAAAAGCACATGCAAAACTTCAGACATTGATTAAAACACCTGTAAATTTTCCGAAGGATCAACCGAAAACTGAAGGGGGAGTTGCGCTCACAAGGTACCTCCCAATTATACACTTCCATAGTATTGAGGCACGGAAAATGTCTAAGTTGAATATGTAGAATAAATATAGATCGAGCATCGGTGTCGCTACTGCCCCTCCAAAAAATAATGTTTATTTCAGATAGAAGAAATTAATATAGGAATTTTACCGAAAGCATATGCATATTCTCATATGATGAACGAGAAATTCTGCTCAAAAGATACCAACAGTCTATACAATTTCACAAAATCTGAGGTAAGAAAACGAAAAAATTAAAGTGGAAAAGGTGAATAAAAATCTACATGCACGTCTGCAGACCCTGGAGAAAACATGTGCAAAGTTTCAAAAAGACCAGTATAAAACTTTATGAGGAGTTGCAATCACGAGGTACTCACTGTCTATACATCTGATGTCATAAAATGACAAAGTTCACAAAGTAGAAAAAGTGACAAACATTAATGCAAGGATTATATCAAAAGCATATGCACATCTTCAGACTACGGAGAAAACATGTGAAGAGCTTCGAAAAGACTGGTATAAAATTATATGAAGAGTTGTGCTCACGATCGAGATACCCTCTGTTTATATATTTTTGGTGAAAAATGACTATGTTCACAATGTGGAAAAAGTGACAAAAAATAACCTAACAATAATATCCAAATCACATGCACATTCTCATACCATGAAGAAAACACATGCAAACTTTAAGAGAGCTAATCTTAGTGCTTTTCGTACGTTTGTTCGGTTTGTGCTTGTTTAGATTTGTCGGTTTCCTCTTCCTCTTGGGGTCTGTGAAGGGCTGCGGTTTGTGATTGTGGCACTCCCTGGACTTTTCTCTTACCTTTTTTTTAAATAACGATCGGTACAAAACTGTAAGAGGGGTTGCGCTTACAAGAGGTACCTACTGTCATTATATAGAGGGTGAAAGTTCACAATGAGGAAAAAAGTGAAAAGAAAAAGTCTAAAACTTATATCCAAACCATATGCACATCCTCATACCATGTAGTAAACGCATGCAAAGCTTCAAATTGATCGGTAAAAAAAAATTGTAAGAGGAGTTGTGCTCACAAGACATCCAGAGTAAATGATGATGGATGGACGAACGGATGAACGAATGGGCGGAAACTTGCACGACTAAGTTGCCCGTGCTAAAGCAGGTGCGATAAAAAGTGAAAAAATAACGTCAGGATCCCGTAAAAAGCACATGCATGTTCTCAGATCATAGAAAAAACACCTGTAAAGTTTCAGAGCGATACGCCTAACACTGTAGGAGAAGTTGCGCTCACACGGTACTTACTACCTATACATTATCATATTATTCGAGCAAGAAAATAATGTGTTAAATTGTGAAAACAGTGGAAAAAATTCAGGTTCCTTGAAAAGCATATGCAAAACTTCAGATCAAGATTAAAACACCTGTACGAGGAGTTGCGCTCACAAGGTACATTTAGTATCTACCTCGTATACACTTCCATAATACTGAATCATAAAAACCTCAAAGTTCAATATGTGAAAAAGGTGAGAAAAAAAGCATTCTGTAAAAAGCACATGCATATCCTCAGACCATAGTTAAAACACCTGTAAAGTTTTAGAAGGATTGGCCTAAACCTGGACTTGCGCTCACAAGGTACCTACTACTTATATACTTTAATAGTATTCGAGCAAAAAGAAAGTCTAAGTTAAAAATGTGACAAAAAAAAAGATTCTGTAAAACGCACAGGAACAACCTCAGACCATAATTAAAACACTTGTAAAGTTTCGTGAGCATCGGCCATACACTGTAGGAGGAGTTGCGCTCACAAGATACCTACTACAAACTCCACGCACCATGCACCAAGGAAAGCCAAATACTATGTCCCCATGCTTTCCTTCGAGGACAAATTTAAGTGAAGATACCAAGGAAATGTCAAAATCACGAAACACAGCCCTCTCGAGGCAACAGAGATGAGTAAAAATAAGGACACATATGAAAAGTAGTTGCGGTCATGGTACCAAAGCCGTAATCCAAAATCATAAATCCATAAACGAATGACGAATCAGAATGTTCAGACCAACAGACATGGACCCCAGAACAAAGGGTGTAATCAGGCGTCCGCGGATAGTAAGCATTACTTGGTAAGCAAGCTTCGCCCACCATGCCCAAGGGCCTGAACGAAGGAAATATCGGTAGAAGCGTATGTCCGGGATTTGGGAAGTCTACTTATGGCGCGTCACTGGCAAAAACATCAGAAACAATTCTGGAAACTGCCACGTTGTAGGGATTGACTAGATCATGATGTCTCCCATAGAACTTCTTAAGTGTTGCTACCAGTTTGGTTTTTTGATACCCCTGGCTCAACAACTTTTGAGTGAGCACTTTCCCACGCTCCATGAAGTCCTGATAATTTGAACAGGTTCTGGCATAACGGATTAACTGTGAAACGTAAACGCCGTATGCTGGTGCAGAAGGCATATTACTGCTCAGGAAAGGAAAGTTAACGATTGGAAAATTGAAGTCATCCCGTTTGTCGTAAAGCCTAGTAGTAAGCTTTCCATTGTCGATGTAGAGATAACAATCCAAGTATGAGGAGGAGGCTGAAGTCTCCGTTGTTTCCTTTATTTCAAGTTCACGTGGGTAGATGAATTCTAAATACTCTGCAAATTTTGTGTTTTTCAGAGACAATACATCATCTATATATCTGTAGGTGAAATTGAATTGTTGTGCGAGGTGTTTCTTGCCTGCTTGGAGGAGACTTTGTACAAACTCCGCCTCATACGAGTATAAAAACAAGTCGGCAAGTAACGGTGCACAATTAGTACCCATCGGTATGCCGATTGTTTGTTGAAATATCCGACCGCCGAACTCCACAAAAATATTGTCGATTAGATATTCCAGCATCTTAATGACATCTGCATCTGAGTATTTTTGTGGTGCATCAGAGTGATCCCGAATGAAGTATGTGTCTTTGTAGCCAATGACAACATACTGAAATCGACGGTTGCCATTCTTGTGGAAGAAACACTGGTTGATAATTGCCTTTAATTTAGATTTCAATTTATCATGAGGAATAGTAGTGTAAAGAGTAGAGAAATCGAAAGATTTTATACTGTTGACGGAATGAAGAGATTGTGCCTTTAGGTTTTCTAAGAGCTCTTTGGAGTTTTTCAGGATCCACATCTGATTAACACCACTTCTGGCATATGCAGTGTCACAATACTTCTGAAGGCCTTCTTTAACTGCGGTTAGTATTCGTGTTAGAATCTGAGAAAGAGGCTTGGTTGAGCACTTAGCTGAACCCGCAATATATCTCTGCATGTACGGATTCTTGTGAAGTTTAGGAATCCAGTACAGTTTGGGAAGGTCAATATCTTCCTCTGGGAGGGAAATTCCAAATGTCAGCATCACCGAATAGTGGTTTTGTAGAATTTCTTCCTTGGACATAGCAGTAAGATTATATGTAGGGTTTCTGGTCATGGTACTCATACCAAGCTCTTCCATTAAGCAGTTTATATAGTGTGTTTTGCAAACAAACACAATGTTGTTAGATGCCTTGTCGGCTGGAACAACGACAAACTTCTCATGGATTTCAGCTAACTCAGCAGCAACATCTTGATCGTCAAACACCGATTCATGTCGGCGAGACATCGTTCTGCAGAGTACTGAGACACGTCTGTTTACCAAGGACATTACCGATTTAACCCATTCAGACAGGGTGTCAACTTCTACGTCCTCTTTCTTGGCCCAGCGTCGTGCATACTCTTCAACAGAATCCAATATTAATTTAGAATTCTGTTTCCAAGTAAAAGACCTGGGTTCCCTATATTTAGGGCCTTTGGAAAGAATGTCCCTGAGTTTGCTAATCCTGACTATATTGAGGTCACCTGTTATGACGTGACCGGTTGGAATATAACAGAACTCCGATGCTTTACAGGAACACTCTGAGGGGTTTCGAGTAATGTTCTCAGTATTTAGCTCTTGTAGCACGTTTTTGTAATTGAAAATTTTAGGTGCAATGGGAGACGAATAACTGTAGGAGATGATAGGTGGGCTCTGGTTTTTTAAGTAAGCTGGTATGGTTGAAGTCACTTTCTTATGGTTCAGGATATTGCTAATGTTAACGGCGTCAAGACCCTTGTTTCTGAAGTCAAGTTTCAGAAAATCACGAGTGGGAGTCTCTTCTGGAGAAACTGTTTGAACAGGCTTGTACAACCTAAACTTAGCAACATCCAAAATGATAGCAACCAGCTTATATTCCGGAGAATTTTGAACATATGTTTTTGTATCCACCACTTCCTTCTGCAAAGAGCGAAGTTTAGTTACCGGCAGCTGATACAGCTTGGTACGAATATGATGAAGTTCTAATGGCTGCTGTACATATGGAAGGAGAGTGTCAAATGCGACATCAGCATGAAAATTAGGACGATTGTAGTGCCGATGTCCATGACTTCTCTTACGTCTTTGAGAGCTGCCAAAGAGCCTCATCACATTGACCGAACTGCATCTTGGGCTGGTAAGATTCCCTACAGAATCTATTTTGTCATTGCAACCATATGGTGCTGCAGTGCCTAATTCTCTGATCCAGAATTCCTCACGCTGTCTACGAAGTGGCGTGCTCAGGCTGGGATTGTTAGTAGGGTGGTATATTTTTTCTAGTATTCTTACTTTGAAGGACAAAATAGAATGATCTGGTAGATTGAAATGTTGATAAAGCAACTGATTACTCCCATGATTTATTTCATATCTATGACCAGACATTCTATTGCGTAGTTGTCCTTTCGTCTCACCAACGTATATCAATCCACAGAGCGAACACTCCACACCATAGACAACATTAGAGGACTTACAATTGAGATCATCCCAGCTCCGTGTATGGTATGTTTTATTAGTGAGTCCACTCGTAAACTGAGTTTCTTTGATCAAAATTGTACAGGTTTTACAATTTTTTGAATTGCATGATGTTATACTGCAGTGTGGCTCACTGTCATCAAATTCCAAAATGTTACATAGTTTAACACTACAGTTTTTGATCTGTTTATAAACATCACCATCCCGGTACCATAGGGATTTGTCATCAGACTGCAAGTATGTCATTTTATGTACATCTTTCAAAAGTATTCTAGGGGCACCTGTTTGGGCTGCAGATCCCGTGCCCTTGGAACCTGCAGGAATTGTATGCACGGGCTGACTTGTCGCGGAAGAAACCTGTGTTAATCGGGACCTTTTTATAGTGGGCGACGTCCCAGCCACTATCTTATCTGAGTTTATATGTGCAGCCATGTTAATAATACTAGGTTGACGGTGCCCTCGGGGACGGACGGACCGTCCACCAGGCAGAGACACCAGCCTAGTGGTAAAAAGTAGTTGCGGTCATGGTACCAAAGCCGTAATCCAAAATCATAAATCCATAAACGAATGACGAATCAGAATGTTCAGACCAACAGACATGGACCCCAGAACAAAGGGTGTAATCAGGCGTCCGCGGATAGTAAGCATTACTTGGTAAGCAAGCTTCGCCCACCATGCCCGCAGAAACAAAGGAGACATGTAACAGAAGAACTGCTTTAGCGCGGTCAGTGGGGCTGCTTTAGTACGGTCAGTGTGTGTGTGTGTGTGGGGGGGGGCGGGGGGGGGGTAACCAGTTAAACATGTGCGAAACCTCGCCCTTATCTCCTGATGCATTCACATGAATCCACAGTAAAAGGAAACCACTAGAAAGTCCTGTGTGAGTCTAAATAAAGCCAATGGTTGTCAAGTGACAATCTCCTTGCAAGATGATTTAACACATATTTTGCACAAATTTCAAATATTATGGCTCATCTTGATGAACACATAATAATAATAATAATATTCATAATCGACTTTATTTATAGAGGGTTACACATTTAGTAATCTAGTACTAATCTTCCATGCGGCCCTCTTTTTTCCTGGGTAGAAACCAGTACTAAGCAATGTGGATAAAGTCTCTTGCTCAAGGAAACAACACTCGCTGTTAGTGGGGACCGAACCCGGTACCTCTCGATCTCGAGTCCGACGCTTTACCACTGCACCATTTCAATCAGACAGGCAACATGCTTTGTCAAGAACCGTAGTTGTGAAACTCAACTGATCAAAGTAATAAATGATTGGGCTAAAATTTTGGAAGCATGATATACATTAATACTAATCTTCTAGAAGGCATTTGACACCCCTCCTCATGAACTTCTGAAATGCAAACTCCATGGATATTATATAGCGTAATTGGAAAAACTTTAGTATGGATTGATTCATTACTGTGCAATAGGTAACAAAGGGTTGTAGTCAATGGCGCAAAATTACAAGGGGCACCTGTTTTGCCTGGTGTGCACTGTTCTCGGTCCCCCTGTGGTTTTCCTTGTTTATAAATGACATCATGGTTGGAATGGAATCTGAGATCTGTCTGTTTTCCGATGACTATATCTGCTATCGTCAGATTGGTTGCATTGAATGCACATCGAAATTCAGAAAGGGTATTGATTAACTCCAGGCAAATCGGCCAGGAAATGGGGTATGAGAGTTCAGCCTGTGAACATGAAATGTAACATGATTTAGCTTACCAGGAAGCGGATAAAAAAGATCAATGCAGTTTACTCCTTACAGGGAACAGTCCTTGAAAATGTGAATAATATTAAACACCTTGGTGTGACAATTACTAATGATTTGAAATGGAATATTCATGTAAGCAATGTTTGCACAAAAGCAAACAGAACACTTGGTTTCTTAAGACGTAACCTATCGTAATGCTTCCAGATGTTATGGAAATGGCATACAAGGGGTTGGTGCGACCAATCCTGGAGTATGCTAGCTTACTAGGAAGAGGATAAAAAAGATCAATGCAGTTTACTCCTTACAGGGAACAGTCCATGAAAATGTGGATAATATTAAATACTATGGTGTGACAATTACTATCTGAATTATTGCGGATTGTTTCACGGCATTGAAATCAGTACAGGGGCTCCATTTATCCAGAATATAACATTGGCCTATAAATTTGCCAAGGGACCGTACGAAATTACTGATGATTTGAACTGGAATATTCATGTAAGCAATGTTTGCACAAAAGCAAACAGAACACTTGGTCTCTTAAGACGTAACCTATCGTCATGCCTCCAAGATGTTAAGGAAATGGCATACAAGGGGTTGGTGCGACCAATCCTGGAGTATGCTAGCCCTGTTTGGGACCCAATGGAATAGTTGCCCGGGAAGAATTGGAAAAGGTTCAGAATTGTGCAGCTAGGTTTGTGGCTGGTAACTATACCTTTGAAGCTGAAGTATGACAAGCATTCTTGAACAGTTAGGGTAGGAGTCTCTTCACAAGAGACGCAAAGGCAGTAAACTCTTATTGCTATTCGAAGGTCTGACAGTAGAGCTAGTACACCTTGTGATGACCTTCAACCCCCAAATAAGCGCAACTGGAATCAGCATCCAATGGAATTTCCTTTGTCATATGCTAGAACTTGACATTTACAAGTACAGTTTCTTCCCAAGCACCATCAGGGATTGGAATGCACTCCTTGCATTTATAATTACCCATTCTGAAAGTTCTGAGGACTGTCGCTAGATTCACATCACTTGTGAGATCTAGAGACTGTTCTTCGAAATCGTTGGCCCTGGTGAATAAATGTCTTTTGATGTGTCACCAGTAAAATAGCTTGAATCTGATCCGTGATACAAATGTAAGAAAGAGCCCTCATTAATCAGAGGTCTCCGGTTCACCATTGCGTAATTAAAGAAAGAAGCAAAACAGTTAACTGTTATTGGACTGACCACAATGTATACAGTAAGACTTGAAAGTAAAAGAAACGAAGGTCTGAAGGCCCATGCCAGACAAATGCGCCCTTACAGTACGGTAAGGTGTTCTGTTAATTTGGGAAACATGGTTGCCACCTTTTTTTGGGAAAGACTGCCAACTCTTCTTGCCATCTATTCTTTTTGTGGCTGCTTAGCGTTTAACTGTATTTGTCTGTATTTCCACTTGATGTTAAAACTTGCTGTGGGTCTGCTTGTATCAGTTTCTGAGTTCTCTTGACTCTCCAGTTTTAGAATGCACACAGGCTTGCTTGTTAGAAGAGAAGATGACTTGTCCACAAACTGCTTGTGCCTTATGGGATATGTATGTACAAAAACTTCTATACTGTTTTTCTGCAATTTAGCAAACTACTTATAGGCTTAAAAACAAATAAAGGGAATCAAAATGAAACATGTTTACCTCTACATAGCGCATCAGTTTGGGATAAACTCTTGTGTATGCGAAGAAAAGTGAAATCTTATTCAGAAAAGGAAATGTAGTTCGCACACAATTCTTCATCTCAGGGAGTTCCATTACTTTAAATCCTGCTGCCTCCATCGCCTTCCTAATATCTGGGTCAATTTTGTCTTTCGGACCCTCAGACAGTAGAGCCCCAGCTGCATACCTCAAGTTGGCTGCGGAAACCTAGAAAGTAAATAGGAATTAAACACATCGCAACAGCTGCCCCTGCTGCATACCTCAAGCTGGCTGAGGAAATCTATCAAGTAGATTGAAAATTGAAATCAAATACACTTCGCAACAATTTAGCTGCAAACAACTAGAAATTGAATACAGGTTTTAACTCAACATTACTGTTAAGGTGTTTTATATTGTTCTTTCTTTGCTACATGTAATTCTACTGAAAAAAAACGTGCATGTACTCAAAAGGTATTAATAAAACGGGCTGATCCCTATGTTGTGTAATGACCATTCATATCCGAGACGCAAAATCAGCTGCGTCTTTGTGTATCCATTGTATAAATCACAACTCTATAAATCTTAGAAGACCCTAAATAAATAGTATAGAAGATATCCAGGAATCAACAAAGCATTAAATCAACCAAGAATAAAGGTATGAAGACTGTTGTAACTATATTAGTTATAAATTGAAATGATGGCACATACCAGTGGTGATTGTTCTGAAAACACCTACATGACTGTACTTAAGGCAATAAATCTTGAGCTGGGAATGTGGAATCGACTTATGGTATCTCCAAACTCTGATGAGTGAGTATAATTCGTATGTTAAAAGTTGTCATTTTTGAAGTCAAGGATACACTATTCATAAAGGGCATTTGTAATACTAGAGCTCTTCCTGCATAGCAGTGACAGCACATGAAATTTTCAAATGATTACCAGTTTTTGTATATCTATAACTTGATCCAATTACAAGACTAACAAGACGATTGAGATGCGTTATCATTTTATGTTAAAAGTTTTCCTTGAACTACATAGGTTATTCAGGACCTTATATATTGTCATTCTGACCCTATTTCTAGGCACACGCACACCTATTAGGTACGGTAGCATATTCCATCAGATATATATCTTAATAGTTATCTAACTTATCTAGCTATCTAATTTGTCAGCTGGTCGACTACTGGTCACAAGAGAAGTATGTTTACAGCTACTTAGCTAGTTTCCGTGGCAGCACCAAAATTCGTGTCATAAACCAATGTATTCTAGTTTCTACCACACAGCTCAGTTACTTTCCGACAACTAAACTACTATCATCAGATACCGTCAATCTGGGTTTCACTGAAATAACTTTCACATGACGTGATGTAATAAAATTAATGTAAAGCTCCAACAGTATTTAATACGTGCCGGTTTAGAAGCAATATTTAGCTTGTGTCACCTGCTCACGCACATTAAGTGTTTTCAAATCTCTGGTTAACAATTATGGCACACAGGCTCGTTTAGATCATAAATCAGATTTCCTTTACAGGCCACACATACTCGGCTAGTTTCTCAACCTAAAGGACCCATGGAAAAGTTTTTCAAGTTCTAACTGCAGAGGCATAAAGATATCAACTGCAGGTTGCCATTCTTTGTGGCGTAATCGGTCTTCGTCATCTACTTCTAAAAATATGTTCAAGGTTGTTTTTTTTTTTTTTTTGTTTGTTTTTTTTTTATTTGAAAATAAAACCTTAAGATTAAGATTTATGTAGGAATTAAGATCAACATATACATAACAATAAATGAGATTTAGAACATTTAAATAATTACAAATGCTCATTTACAATGGGCACACTTGAATGCTCATTTACAATGGGCACACTTGAATGTTCATTTACAATGAGCACACTTGAATGATAAATAACTATGGTTAAATGAGTTGATAAAAGCAGTTTATCACATTAAACTTTCGACTAGAAATTATAAATTTAGAAAATTGGGCTAGGACGCCAGCACCCTCACCCACATAATTAAAAGTTTATGACCTTAAAACCTACGGACAGCCAATAAAGCCATATGGCTTATTTCCCATGTTATTAAGTCAAGACTTTGGCACAAGAAAAGCAGAATTATATAACTCAAAAATATTAACATTAACCGTCACTGAAGAGTGCTCTAAATCAATATTTAACCAGATATTGTCAGTTTGTACAGCCACGAAAATAGATACAACCATCATTGATAGCCACATGCATTTTAGAAAAAAAAAATACCTTGACACCTGGACAGCCAGTTAATATCAAGACAACCATATAAAGAATATACTAAATTTATCCAGCTATTTGATGGTAGATGTATGCCTCCGTAGTATTTATTTTGGTTTTAAATTTGCTGACTTTGCATGGTATTAATTTAATGCAAATATGCAGTCGTCGGCAGTTTTTTAAGAAACAACAATTACAGATTTACACAAGGCAACGATTACAGATTTTTCTGTTTACTGTTATCGACTTTAAGGATGAAAACAGCGTGCTTTCAAATTGGACCTACCTTATCTGGGTTATCGTAGTATATTCCCAGCGCTTTCGCTTTTGGAGCCAATTTAGATGCTTCGCAAAAAATAAAGCCCGAATTTTCGTACGGTCCCTTGGCAAATTTATAGGCAAATGTTACATTCTGGATAAATGGAGCCCCTGTACTGATTTCAACGCCATGAAACAATCCGCAATAATTCAGATAAGCAAGAATTGCTGCGACTATGATCAAAACAATAACTCCCGCGAAAATCCAGGTATCCATTTCTCTTACGGTGTTTTGTGAAATGAACACTTCCGCGATACCGGACATATCTACCAGATCGACCGTTAAAAGCGCGAAACGGACAGGATAGAACTGAATTTTTAACCACGGGACCATGAACACAAAATACATATTTACACTCAAAGCGATCGAAAAGCAAACCAAGTCGAAAACGAGAGAGAGAGAGAGAGAGTGAAACAAAATAAAACAATATACGGGCAGTTGCCGCCGAAACAAATGGTTGCGCTATTATTTGCTTGGTATTTTTTAATAGATGTAGTGCACGAAAGGTACCCAGCAAACGCACAACGTCGCAAAAACGTCGTTACAACGTCGCTACAACGTCATGACGTTGCAGCGACGTTGTTGAGACGTTGTGTGTTTGCTGGAGTAATGTTTGTCTGTGTGAAACAGTCCAATTATCGTACAGTCGAACTTCAATGGCTCGAACAACTTTGGGACCAGGAAGATTTAATCTAAACATGGGTAGTTCGAGCCACTGAGGGTTAATCTTAGCGCAGGGCAGGAGGCAATTTAGGGAGCCTTTCGGTCTTCTTAAAAAATTATGGTATGTTGTGTCTACTCATTAGAATCGCCTCATCGTGCGATTCTTATGGGTGCACTCAACATTCAATCATTTCATGATGAAAAAAGAAGAAAAATTCCTTCTCTTGTTTCATATAGTAACGTTCTAATGTTCGCACATTATTCATACCTCCGATATATTCGGAAAGATTGTGCTTTTGAATTGTCGTCTTTCCTGGTTAATTTCTTTTCTATATTAAGAGTAAGAAGTGAGAAGAAGCAGACGAAATATGTGTTTTTATGTTAGGACGCAGTACATCATATTTGATCTTACTGATTCCTGATGTGGGGGAGTCAAGTCAGATAAAGGGACGACATCATTTAGTAACCTGTTCCACAGAACTATGGTTGCTGGAAATAAAAGACACTTATAAGTTACTAGAGTGTCCAGTTTGTTAAGTCAAACAGGCAGGACTTTCTCAAAGTATGCCAGAGATGTTGCCCTTGTGTTCTAATTCTGTCTAAACAAAGTTGGTTACGGTCTGTCAACCAGTATGGCCGTCGGCGGCCATCTTTATTTTTTATTCTCTTTATCGCATCTCCTCCGTAACTGTCCGATTTTTTTTTTCAAACCTTACACATGGAAGCCTGTCGTGGTCTGATTGTGTCTAAGCTAAAATCGTTCTGGTCGGTCATAAGATACGACCATATGGCAGACATCCCAGTAAGCATTCTACATAAATCTATAGTGGGCCGTTATTGGCCCGTCAGAGGCGGTTCTAACGAATACCCACAATCTATGTTTCGAACAGAAATACGAGAGATTTCAGAATTTTTATCTTATAATTTTCATTTTATTTTTTATTTTTTTTTTTTTTTTTGCTGGTATAATTTTCAGTATATTTGAATAGGCATGTTTTCGTAATGCTACATGTACGTTTCACTGATGCGGTAGAGGATGGTACGCGGACCGACCATATATTTGCAATTTAGAGCTGCATCAGAATTAAGGGCGAGATTGAGATCTTGTAAAACTAGTGCAGGCTCTACCCTGACCCCCGTAACTGTCTCAGTTGACCGTTCCTAGTTTGTTCGGTTGCAGTTGTTCTTTGAAACAGATTATCCGCTGTTGCAGGTCTTCCTCGTTCGTGTGTCGGTGGTTTCATAGGGACGATCGGCATAGAACTCTTCAGGCAAAAGAAAAAATAAAAGTTATGAAACCCGCCATTTTGTCTCATTCGATGGAGGTGATAACCTTGGTTTGTGTGTGTTGCGGTTTTACGGTCCAGTCAACCCAATGCGGTTATGTCGAGCGCGGTCAGTTTACCTAAGCACACTTTTTACTGAGCAGGATTAGTCCTCTAATCGGTTAACCAGTATTGTGCACATTCTTTGGCCAGAAACTAACAACAGCCATTCTTGAATCAACGGGAGGAAGAGAATGGCCGTGGAAAGCAGTTCATGATCAAATTTCCGCGAAAGAATGTTGCCTACCCGGCGGGGAGTGGGGGGGTGGGGGGGTGGGGGGGGGGTCGAACCCGCCACCTCCTGATCGCCAGTCGGACTCGCATCCAACTGAGCCACCGAGGCCGTTTTCTTCACCTATCGTAGCTAAATTTAGCTGAAATATTTAAAAGAATATGTTTAGGTTCTTTAAATCCTAATAATTAGCTTAAGAAAAGCTTATTGTTTCTTACGTCCATATACAGTCGAACCTCAATGGCTCGAACATCCTTGGGACCACGAAAATTTGTTCGAGTTATGTGTTGTTCGAGCCACAGAGTGTAAATCATAGCGCCTTGTCAGGAAGCAAATGGCCGGCTCATCTTGGTTCTATGAGAGGTTTTCTTTTGCTCTGACTTTCACTTTGTAGTCGAGCCTCATCTTTGTTTCATTATTGAAGAATCTTGAAACTAAGCAAAGAATCGCTTCCAAAATAGGGGCTACTCTTAAAAGAAAGAATTTGCTCCGAGGGAGCAAATTCTTTCCTTTAAGAGCAGCCCCTATATGGCAATGAAGCGAAACCCAGCAGACACACAACGTTCAAACAACATCGTTGAAACTACGTCCATTCAACGTAGAAACGTCAATACGTTGAATCAACGCTGTGTGCCCGCTGGGAATATTTTATGTAAACGCTACTTTATTATAAATATTTTTTCTTACGCACACGCATTATGTGCGTAATTAAGATGCCAAGCCCACTTGTAATTTTCAGCCAATCAGAATGCTTGATCTGAATTGTTGCTATAAATTCACATACTTGATGGCAAACTGCAGATGCAGATCAGTTGGCTTCTTCAGAAGCCAACTGATCTGGATCTACACTGTTTGCTAGGACAGGGCATGTCGTGCTCAGCAAGAGAAGGGTTAAGACTTTTTTCCGTAATCGTAGCCTTTCCTGGGTATTTATATCATTTGAATCAATTGTTTGATCAAAAGAAATTGCTCATGGATCCACGATCGCATGGCGGAATGTGATCATTGTAGTTTATCCTACTCTTTGCTCAGCTGAGCTAAAAATAAGGAGACTATATCAGTATGAAAGCATTACGAAGATAAAAAAAAAGTCATTTGTTAAGCTACATTTTATTTCTGTTGACTGGAGATGAAAAAAGGTAGCATGTGCCCACTTTCAACATGATGTTTGTTTCCACCTAGAAAAAAATGAGTCTCAATACAGTCTAACTTCAATGACTCGAACATCTTTGGGACCATAGAAAATTGTTCGAGACATGGGTGGTTCGAGGGTTAATCATGGCACCAGTTCAGGAAGCAAATAGCGATAATTTAGGGAAATCTTTTCGATTTTCTACACAATGATTGTATGTTGAGTGTAGTCATTTGAATCGCCTCATCGAGGTGATTCTAATGAGTACACACAACATACATTTCCATGATAAAATAAAAAAAATCTCTAAATATTTGTTTCCTTGAGCTATTGGAAAGATTTTGTAGGGAATGAAAAAAAGAATTCGAATCATCCAGGGTAAACGAGCCATCCGGGTTCGAGGCATTGAGGTTATACTGTATATATATATAAAAAATAGCCTTCTGAGTTGTGCGCACTACAAAGACTCAAATCAGCCTGCGCATCCACAATCCGATCGGTCCTCATTGTCCATACTAAGAAACTTTGCACCTTTGGCTATCCCATTACGAAAACACCCCTATTCAAATACATAGAAAATTTCACCTCCAAAAACTAAAAATTTTCTGATAAAAAAACTCTGATAATCATTTTTCATATTTCTGCTCAAAACATAAATTGTAGGTACTCGTTAGAACCGCCTCGGCGAGGCGGTTCTAACAAGTACCCAAAATCTATGTTTTAAGCAGAAATAAGAAAAATAATGTATACCCCTGTAAACCCCAGTTTTACTATATAAAAGTGGGGTTTAAGGGGGTCAAAATTAAATAGGCATGTTTTCGTGATGCAAAATGCGTCCAATAAAGATTCTGATCAGACTGCACAAAATGCGCATGCTGATCTGAATGTGCGCTGGGTGCACATGTCAGAAGGTATGTTTCTAACATTGCAGCTCAAATGCTACAGTAATAATGCAACACCGTCATGAACACATGAATATGATAGATGGAGCGACAATCGTCAAACCAAATATCAGGACTATTCCCTTCATAGTATCATGTGACTTATCCACAAAACATGTTTGTATGTATTAATTGGAACTGCCTTTAATGTGGTGATTCAAATAAGAATCATTACCGTTGCTTTCATGGATTAACATGAGGACCGTGATGGCTCTGTATCGCTCACCTGAGTATCAGTTTCGAACCTGACCTAGAAATCACGACAAACATTCTGAGCAAGACTCCTGACGATTACTTAAAAAAGTGACCTCTACAGTGTTAACAAGGTTTTCCTCTGATCTGGCTTGGTGACCTAGTTTTTGACCCAAAGTGACCCAGTTTCGAACTTCCTAGAAATCATCAAAACAAATATTCTGCGCGTGATTCATGATGATTACTTAAAAAAAAACCCACAACTTTCTGGTAAAGTTTCATGAAAATGGAAGCAAAACTGTGGCCTCCAGAGCGTAAACAAGGTTTCTTTTTTATATATAAAAGTGACCTAGTGATTTGGTTTTTTCTTCCAACATGACCCATATTCCAAACTGACCAAGATATCATCAAGACAAACATTCTGGTAAAGTTCTTTGAAGATTAAAGCAAAAATCTGGCCTCTAGAGAGTGAAAAAGGTTTTAAAGAAATTTGACACAGTGACCTAGATTTTGATCCGACATGATCCATATTCGAACCTGACCAAGATACCATCAAGTCAAACATTCTGGTAAAGTTTCATGAAGATTGGAGAAAAACTGTGGCCTCAAGAGGGTGAAGAGGGTTTTAAAGAAATTTGACCTAGTGACCTAGTTCTTAATGCAGCATGATCCATATTCAAATTTGACCAAGATTGAAGTAAAACTATGGCCTCTAGAGGGTGAACAAGGTTTTCAACAAATCTGACCTAGTGACCTACTTTTTGATCCAACATGATCTATATTCCAACTTGACCAAGATATCATCAACACAAACTTTCTGGTAAAGTTCCATGAAGATTAAAACAAAACTATGGCCTCTAGAGGGTGAAAAAGGTTTTTAAGAAAACTGACCTAGTGACCTAGTTTTTGACCTAGCATGATCCATTTTTGAAATCAACCGAGATATCAGAAAGAGAAACATTCTAGTAAAAATTTATAAAAACTGAAGCAAAACTGTGGTCTCTAGAGGGCTAACAGGGTTTGAACAAATCTGAGTGACCTAGTTTTTGAGCCGACATGACCTATATTCAACCCTGACCAAGGTATCATCAAGACAGACATTCTGGTGTAGTTTCATGAAGATTAAAGCAAAACGGTGGCAAGGTAAACAAGGTTTTAAAGAAATTTGGCCTAATGACCTAGTTTTTGACTCGATATGACCCTGTACCCCCCGACTCAAATGATTAAATTGAATGGTTTTCCAAGGTAGATAATTTTGTTCTGAAATTATTTAACTATCTTTTTCAAAAGAGGCAACTCTTAAGGGTCACACAACATATCAAAATGCTGGAACACTACCTAAGTACCCTTGTTTTCATTAATTAATTTCAATGTACAGTCGACTCTCGTTATCTCGAATTCCAAGGGACTCTCTGAAACACTTCGAGATATCCGTACGTCGAAATATCAGAGTTGCAAGAGTGAGGAAAACAATAAATTGAACAATCACATTTAACAAATGAATATGTAATTTGACTCCTGAAGTTAGAGACGTATTGAAAATATTGCGGAAAAGAGGAGAAATAGGAGCAATTTCTCCTCTTTTCCACAATATTTTGTTACCTGTACTTAGATTTCCATGTTATCACAGGGACCAAAATTTCACTTCGAGATATGCGGTTATTCGAGATAAGCGAGTTCGAGATAACGAGAGTCGACTGTATTATGTCAAAGTGAAGGGAGAGGGAAAGTTTTGTAACTGTAGTTAATCTGCAAGTTGTCCTTGAAGTGTTTTCCCTGAAAATATTGTTGATAGTCTGCTAATTCAGAGCCAGAATACCACTGGAATACCCGTGGAAAACAGGAATATCCATCAAACCAATCATTTCAAACCAAAAATACTAAAACATTTGTATTTAACCTACTTCAATTATATGAACTTTGAATTTGAAACAAAATAAAAGAAATTACATTGTACATACATACACTTTTGTTGATCTTTTCTATAATGCTATGACCAACAAAAACAACTTTTTAAATACAAAAAAGAATATTGAAAAAAAAGTTTATTTTTTCATCATTATTTTCATAAAACCTGTTTCTAAATACGTATCCTCGTTTTGGCTGCGCTGTTTACCAATGTAGAAAAGATACAAAGAAAGTCTAAATTTATGCGATTTGCGCTGGTTTTGCTTACTTTACTCCATGAGTGAACGTATTGCTGTTCATATTTCAGGGAGATTGGCCTTTCATTTTTGCTGATATGTGAGTCGGTGTCATTTTCCCATAATTTTGTGATGGATAGGTCTGGTCCTCTCATGCTGATACGCTTGAATCCGAACATATATTTCAGTATATATGCCTGCGAAGTAATTTCAGCATAGTTTGTTTTAAAGAAATATATATTCTGGGTCTTTTCGCTCTTGTATTTTTTATGACAACATAATAAATGGATATTAATGAAATCAAGGATATTCTGGTATTTTTCACGGGTATTCCAGTACTTCAGTAGTATTCCGGTATTTTGGTAAGTCGTGTGTCCGCTCTTAAATGCAAGAAATTGATCCCAGTGCAAAGAGTAAAACACAGGAAAGAAAATTCAGTTCACCTTGAGTGATCTCTCTTTAAAAAAGAAGGAAAAAAAAAAAAAAAAAAAAAAAACTTTGAAATTTTACTGTTTTCTCTTTAAGTAGATATACATTCACTTTTAGGTAAAAGGATACACTTGGTTGATTTTCTGCCAGTTCTGACAAGGGAGACAGCTTTGGGACTTCTTGTTTGCTTTTCTGTACATCAGTACCTTTTTGAAAAGGGTCTACTCTAAATGGAAAGAATTTGTTCCCATGGGGAGCAAATTCTTTCCTTTTGGAGTAAACCCTTCACAGGAAAAAGCTAAAACAATTTTGAAAGAGTTGCTTCCCTTGAAAGTGTATCCATTCCCCTTAACGCTTTGCATGCTGGGTAATTTTGCATGCTTTTTTGTCGTCTGAGGATTTTTTTTTTAAATAACTTTTTCAAAAAAAAAAAAAAAAAAAGAAAAAAAGAAAAAGAAAAAAAAAACAATTTCAGGAATACCATCAGAGTGTCAAACACTCTGGATCCAGATCAGGTCCGACATTTTGTCGGGCCTGATACGGGTCCAAACTGTTAGCAAAGGTTATCAGCAGAGGACAAAAGTGGCCACTAGCATGGAAAGAGTTAAATAAATATAAGATACGTACATTACCGCCGGAAGACTGAGAACATTTCACTTTTCCATGGCACAAAAGATAAATTAGTGAAATCATGAAACGTTTATTACCATACTCCAGTCAAACACAGGAACTCCCAATTAAGCATGCAAATCAATTCTGTACGGGGCTTTCTATTTTGGGTCCATGATGTTGTTGTGTTGAGGTTTTACGGCCCAGTCAACCCAATGGGGTCATGTCGAGCGCGGTCAGTTTACCTAACCACACGTTTACTGGGCAGGCTTAGTCCTCCAAGCGGTTAACCAGTATTGTGCACATTCTTTCGCCAGAAACTGACAACTGCCCTTCTTGAATCAGCGGAAGGGAGAGAATGACCGTAGAAAATATTTCATGATCAATCTCCACGAAGAATGTTGCCGACCTCGGCGGGGGTCGAACCCGTGACCTCCTGGTCTCCAGTCGGACGCGCATCCAACTGCGCCACCGAGGCCGGCTTTGGGTCCATGATATCTATAATTTGTGGGCTCATGCTTATCATCACTGACTAGAGTGCAGATATATGCATAAAGATCTCTGCTTTAAAATTTTACAATACAAGATTTTTTTTTTTTAGTGTGTGTTGAGATTTGCCAACCCAGTCAACCCAATGGGGCCATGTGGAGTGCGGTCAGTTTGCCTAGCCTCGCTTTTACTGGGCAGGTTTAGCCCTCTAAGCAGTTAACATGTATTTTGCAATACTACAAGATCAACACAAATTGTTTCATGATGCAACATAAATATCAAACACATACACCTGAGCCAATACACCATATACATGTACTTTACATACAAAGAGAGGACTTGAAGCAGTAACTTATGATAATACACAGTGATTTTATGAAATTCTCCATACAACACATAGCTCTCGATAAGGTGCTTTTTTCCACCAAAAAGTATCCATATTTTTCTTATTTCTCGACAAAAGCATATGTTGTGGGTACTCATTAGAAGCACCTCGCCGAGGCGCTTCTAATGAGTACCCACAACATATGTTTTCGTCAAGTAATAAGAAAACTATTAACATGATACCCACTCTTATCTAGACCTATGCAACATTTGAGCCACATTATCAGAAAACATAACTTCAGACAAGAGGCCCAGTGAAGATTCAGATCAGCCCATGCATTTGCACGCTAGGATCAGAATCTTCCCTGGGCACATTTTGGATAGACATGGATCCAATGTTTCTTCATGTGGACAATGAAGACTCTGATCAGACCATGCCTACGTGTAGGCTGATTTGAGTCTTTGTTGGACGCACATGTCAGACCGTACGTTTTCACACGATGCGGCTTGGGTAGACATCAGAAGATATGCTTTTTCACAGTGTGGCTTGTGCCGACATCAGAAGGTACATTTTCTCACGTAGCAACCCATTTTATTTTTATGGAGCAGCAAATAATTCAAGTGAGGCAAAATTGTTCATGCACGGTTAATGTAACATAACTACAACCTATTTTTTACGGATACGGTAAATGTCCTAAAATTTCGAACGCTTTATTCCTTTCCCTTTTTTGCCTAAATTTTGCTCTTTATGCGGCTATTTCTTAAAATACTCAGTGAAAAGGCAAACAGTGTAGACCCTGATCAGACTGCTCCTTCAGGAGCAGTCTGATCTGGGTCTGCACTGTTTGCAGATGTCATTTTATTAGCCAATTTGGTGTAAAATAAAATTTTCAGACATTTACCTTAGATAAGAAAAATCAACATTTAGTAGAAGTGCAACACCCTTTATACCTTCATACTTTGTTTTGTCTTGGCTTAGTTTTGGGTAATGAAAAATAACATTTGGCAGGCTCATTAGCTAGAGCTTGTCGTGTCAATCTCTGTGTGAAAAATAAACAAAACATTTATAACAGCTGGAAAGTTACGGCCATATTCACCAACTGACTTTAGAGAAATATTTTGACCTCAGCTTTTGCCTCAGTCAATGAGAAATGGCACTTGGAAAAAGCTTTGACTAGATATCATTATTAATGTGTAAAAAATATTTTATCCCATGGCCATTTCCAGATTATCACACCTGTGGCCTCAGCCTAGCCTAGGACAATGAAAAACAGCATTTAGCAAGTCCATTGGCTAGATATTGTTGGTATCAATCTTTGTGCAAAGATTATTAAAATACTCCAAACCTTTCAAGAGTTACCATTATGGAAGGATGGAGAGACTTGCAAGTTAATTATAGGACATACACTGAAAATCAACCTTACAGACACTTGACTTTTTCTGTGACTTGTGCAATTATCTCAAAATTATCACAGAATCAGTTCTAGATCAGGCATTTTTTTTTTTTTTTTTCAACCAAATCAGTTTGATTTTTCTTTATTTCTTTAGGTACTCACGAAAAATGTGTTGGTGAGAAACCACAACAAACACACAAAGAAATGAAAACACCAGGGCCCAGTTGTTCAAAGCTAATGACATCGTTAGTTAACGATTCGTTAAAATTTACATTGAGTGATAGGCAAATATGCTGAAATTTTTTGCTGAAAAAATGTGAGTAGCTTTTGCTACTCACATTTTTCCAGCAAAAACTATCAGACTATTGTGTAATGAATCGGCTAAAACACTTAACGAAATGACATTAACAAGCTCGTTAAGCTAACGAGGCTTTGAACAACCCAGCCCAGAGGACCAATGGTCCTATAGCTCACCTGTGACTATGTTCTAAGCAAGCTTATGGTAACATTTTTAAAGTGAAACATAGGGGTATGGTAGCCAGGTCTGTTTGAAAACCTTTGGTCTGTGTATCCTACAGTAACTTGGTATGGAATTTAGCTTTAATTAATTTGGCAAAATGGAAACTTCACATAAAGTATGGCCTTGATAAAGAGACATACCAACTATCAAAGGCCTGTGCCTTCTTGTTTCACACAAGAAGATTTTAAAAGTTTTTTTCCTATACAAGTCTATGTAAGACGAGTGACCTCTGGGACGGAACCATTTTGACCCCAGAGCCATAATCTGAACTCTAGCTGAACCTACATACCAAATATCAAAGGTCTGGGCCTTCTAGTTTTCAGTCAAGAAGATTTTTTTTAAAAGTTTTTCCTTAAATGAGACAATGTAAAACAAGTGACCCCTTTGGTTGGGCCATTTTTTACCCCAGGGCTATAATTTGAACAATCTTGGTAGAGATCCATTAGATAAAGCTATATACATGTCATGTACCAAATATCAAAAGCTTGGGTGGACCTTCTAGTTTCAAACAAAAATATTTTTAAAGTTTTTCCCAATAGGATTCTATGTAAAACAAGTGAGACCCAGTGTGGGGCTATTTTTGACCCCAGGGCTATAAATCGAACAATCTTGGTAGAGGCCCATTAGATGAAGTTACATACAAAATACAGTCAAACCTGTGTTAGTGGTCACCTCTATTAAGCAGCCAACCTGTATTAAGCAGCCAGAAGAAAGTTGCCCGAAAATTCATATACTTATATATTTGAACTGTATTAAGCAGCCACCTGCCTTCAGCAGCCACATTTTAAGCTTCCCATGGGTGGCTGCTTAAGACAGGTTTGACTGTATCAAAAGCCTGGGCCTTCTGATTTCAGAGATTACCAAATATCAGTGGCCTGGGCCTTCTAGTTTCAGATAAGAAACTTTTAAAGTTTTGTCTAAAGGAGTCTATATAAAAAAAATTGACCTTTCGGTAAAAAGGTTAAGATCAACCAAAGATTGTAATTTTTTCAAACTTCATTGGGCCCATGTCCCCAATGCTGCATACCAAGCCCCAGGGCCATTGGCTCTTTGGCTCCGGATAGGAAGATTTTTAAGGTGTTTTACCATATATGAGCATGTGACCCAGATGTGAAAAAACTTTCTTCCATATGAGGCTCCATATGAAATTTGGCTTTGACTGGCCCAGCGGGCCTTCTAGTTTCAGAGAAGAAGATCTTTTAAGTTTTTCTCTATACAGTCAAACCTGTCTTAAGCAGCCACCCATGGGAAGCTTAAAATGTGGCTGCTGAAGGCAGGTGGCTGCTTAATACAGTTCAAATATATAAGTATATGAATTTTCGGGCAACTTTCTTCTGGCTGCTTAATACAGGTTGGCTGCTTAATAGAGGTGACCACTAACACAGGTTTGACTGTATAAGTAAAACAAGTGACCCCTGGGGCAGGGCTATTTTTTACCCAAGGGCTATAATTTGAACAATCTTGGTAGAGGTCCATAAGATAAAGCTATATACTAGATATCAAAGGCCTTGGCCTGCTAGTATAAGAATATTTATAAAGTTTTGCCTGTAGGAGTCTTATGTAAAAAAACAACTGATCTTTCCTTAAAAAATTCAAGGTCAACCAAGGTTATAATTTTTTCAAACTTTATTGGGCCCATGTCCCAAATGCTGCATACCAAGCCCATGAGCCATTGGCCCTTTGGTTCTGAAGAAGACTTTTTAAAGGGTGTTAGGATTGGCAACCATCTTGGTCATGTGACCCAGATGTGGCGAACAAACTTTCATTCCCCTTACCCACTGAAGCTCCATATGAAACTTGGCTTTGACTGGCCCAGTGGTTTCTGAGGAGATGAAGTAAGAAGAGTGTGGACAACGGACAGACAGATGACGGACGGACGACGGAGCCTGCCTATACTATAAGCTCACCAATCAGCCTAAAGGCTTAGGTGAGCTAATCAGAAAAAATACTTGTTGA
The DNA here is from genome assembly GCA_964016985.1 of Anodontia alba. Taxonomy (NCBI): domain Eukaryota; kingdom Metazoa; phylum Mollusca; class Bivalvia; order Lucinida; family Lucinidae; genus Anodontia; species Anodontia alba. Next base: position 22,700,794 of record OZ024828.1, on the reverse strand, counting down.
TACACTTCTAATCTAGAGCTGTGCCAAATACTGCTGATCAAGTCCTCTGTATAGAATGATCAAGTTACATTCTTGCAACAACAGAATTATTATAGATATAACAATGGTTTAATATTCATCAAGGAAAGTTACTACTACATTTATTACATATATGATATGACTACAAAATAACAGGCTGTGTGTCTAACATTAGGGACACGATTTGAAAGACATGGACTGGAATTAACTTCTAAACAACTTCTAAACAACCACAGCCATAGCGCCAGATTGGGTATCAGGTAAATATTTTTCAGGCCCTGAGGGCTGAGGTTATAAAACTTTTTTCATGCTCAACTCGGCTGAGCATGAAATTTTCTCTGCTAATAAATATGAAAATGCCAACTATTGTTGGCATTTTCATATTTATAGCAGAGAAAATTACATGCTCAGCTATGTTTAGCACCAAAGAATTTGCAATTGTCAGTAATTTGAGATTTATTAGCAGGACAAATTTCATGCTCAGCTGAATTGAGCATGAAAAAAGTTTTATAACCTCGGGTCCCGATTTCTCTGCAAAAACATATGCTGTAGGTACTCCTTAAAAGTGCCCTCAAAAGTGTCTGACATAATGGCATATGCAAACAGTGCAGACCTAGATCAGACTGCTCCCAAAGGAGGTCAGGGTCTTCCTTGTTTGACATTACACTAAATATTTTAAGAAACAGTGCATAAAAAGCCAAAATTATGCAAAAAATTGTATGGAAAAAAAGTGTTTGAAATTTTAGGAAATTTACCGTAATTGTATTCATACAGACATGACTGGGCAAACAGTGAAAACCCAATATCAACTGCTTGTCAGTGTCTAACCTGTTTACCTTTCAGCCAGTATTTTTAAGACATATTACCAGTTAGTCATATGGGCTTGTTCAAATTTTAGAATAGGTATGGTAAACAGTAACAGTGTTCTAATAGTTAGAGTAACATAGCACTAGTTAAGGCGCTTTTTTCAATCCAAAAGTATAGATATTTTTCTTACTTTTTCACAAAAACATATGTTGTGGGTACTCATTAGAAGTGCCTCGATGAGGCGCTTCTAATGAGTACCACAACATATATTTTCATTGAGAAATGAGAAAAATATTTACTGGATACCCTCCCTTATCTAGACCTATGGAGTAAACATGGTTTGCAGAATTTTGTTAGATGGCAACATACTGGAACCCCTTTACAAGACAATTTATTATGACAATTCATTGTAAGACGATTTAGATACAAGACAATTCATTTAAGACAATTCATTATAAAACGGTTTGGATATAAGACCATTTAAGGTGGACCCCAAAAGTGTTGTATCCAAACAAAAATGTATAGATTATATAGAAAAATGACCATTTATGGTCATTTTTCTATATAATCTAGACGTTTTTGTTTGGATACAAAATGTATAAATTATATAGAAAAATGACCATTAATGGTTATTTTTCTCTTGCATCTAGACATTTTTGTTTGCATACAAAATGTATAAATTATATAGAAAAATGACCATTTATGGTCATTGTTCTATATAATTTAGACATTTTTGTTTGGATACAAAATGTGGTCATTTTTCTATATAATCTAGACAGTTTTGTTTGGATACATAATTGTTTAGGAACACTGTTTTCACTTTTGATCCGAGCAATCATGTTAAAAAGAGGTTAAGGTGTATTTTGTTATTCTGTTACTTTCATGTATACAAGAAAATAGCTTAAGCATAAGCCTGTCTATGGGATGATGTACTGATTGCCATATTTACCCTCACTATTCAGACAATTTAACTTCTTGAAGAAGTTAAATTGTCTGAATACTGGGGGTAAAATCTTGCCATACCTATCCTAGAACTTGAACTAGTCCATTTTACTATACCACAACCTCTTTATAACATTATTAATGGGGTATTAACATAAACCATGTTATTAAACAACCTTGCTATATCCAAACAAAAATGTATAGATTATACTGAAAAATGACCATTTATGGTCATTTTTCAATATAATCTATACATTTTTGGGATCCATCTTTCAACCATGTTATATCAAAACTGTGTTACAATGAACTGTGTTATATAGAGGTTGTAGTGTACTTGTAAACATCTGATCCAGGTCTACACTATTTGCTCAGTCCTGTCTGTCTGAATACTTAGTATAAATACAGTAGCCTGTGTCTTAGCTTAATACTTAGCACTCTGGGTAAAATTTTCAGCAGATGACATTTTGAAATATTTTTCTTATTTTTCCATCGCAGACAATTTGAATGAAATATCAAATCCGGTTTTCCAGAAAAAAAAAAAAAAGAGAAACATATCACCACTTTGTTGTCTGCTGAATTAGCCCAGAGCAGTAAAGGTTAACATATACGGGCAATTTAGGCTAAGCAAAGCTGAGGCTGAAAAGAAGCTGGAATGATTGAGAATCTGAACTTTAATGTTACAGGGTCTTGGAACTGAGCCCGTCATCCATGTGGATCTCCTCAAAGGAAGAAGAGGAATCATTTTCATCCGAGTTATGACCATTCCCACTCTCCTTCATCGGACTAGCTTCCATTCCAATGGCGGATGGTTGTCCAGAACAGATCCCAGAATCCTGCAGACTCTGATCTACTTCCTGTTGCGAGAGATCCGGCAGGGTGGTATCACCACTGGATGTCACCTCACTATTGGAGCTGAGATCCCCACTTGATGTTACTTGAGTGTCCTGTATGTCCATTTGGTCATGATCTAAATCACTGTCATCCAGATGGGAGTCAAGAACCTCTCCACTTTTGTGACTAAACTCGGAAGTATCTCTTAAGTTACGGTCAGGTGAGTTATCATAGTAAGATGAATCATCATGGAAAGATGGAGTTGCACCTGGTGTACCTAACAATGATGGCTCCCTTAACAATGACTGCTCCCTATATTCATCAGGCACTGCTGGTTCCTTGGCCTCAAAAACAAAGAATTCATCCTGTTTAGCAAGTGGGGCCATAAAATGGATTACATCACTTTCATACACTTCAACCATTGGATATGCACATAGTTTATGCTCCTAAAAAAGAAAGAAAATAAGAATTCTAGATTACTGTAATAACCCTAGGGTCTACATTGTTTGCCATACATACAGCAGTATTTAAGACAGATCAACAGGTAGTAGAATGGACTATTTAAAATTTCAGGAGAAAGTATTGTAAGTATATAAGACGTGCTAATACTTACTGTTCACATCCTTTGGAAAGATGTTTTTTCCCTCACATTTTATTCTAAATGAAAATGTTTGTTATGTTCCTGGGCTTAGTTTTGAAATATTTACCACAAAATTAATTTTATGGCAAAAAATGGGTCTAACCTCTGCAATTTCTACTGGAATTTGGGATTTTTTTATTAGAAAATATTTTTTTGCATTTCTTCACTAATTATAAATTATTGATGTTCCATAACAATATTGTGAAAATTTCAGAAACTTAGAACAAGCGGAACTTATTGAAAAGCTGCATCCAAATTACCCACTATCAATTTTTGCACATTTTGCAGCCATTTTTATTATGGGGAAGAAATGAAAATATTCATTTTTTTTTTAAAACCAATGACTAGAATAAAACTTTTTTGCATAGGTAGTTATGACAAATGGTTTTGCATTAAATCATGACAAGTTTACAAACTTACTGCTTCTGCGTAAAGTGCCAAGCAAAAAATGACTTTCTGAAAGATGTCAAAAGCACAGTAAGGTAAATACAGTACATGGGTTTATATGAAGTCTTATCAGAGCCTTTGCTAGCTGTCAACTTGAGAGATAGATATGAAAGAAAATGTCCAGTTTTCATCTTTTAAATGTACACAATAATCCTAACAAGGCAAGTGATTATGGATTTTCACTCGCCAAAACAGGATCAAAAATTGTTTTGTGTGTTAGACTCTTTCCCTGGAGCTATATTGACCACTTTCAGTTTGGCCTCCATGTCGCCTTTTATTTCAGATTTATTTCTCCTCCCCAGGTGCTATTCCATTTGTGTTTTGTTTGTTTGGGGTTTATTAACCCTTGCCATGCTGAATAACTTAAGATGTCATGCCTACTTCTAATTTTCGGCCAATCGTATCACTTGATTCAGGTTGTTGATACAAATTCACATATTTAATGACAAACAGTGCAAATCCAGATCAGTTGGCTTCTTCAGAAGCCAACTGATCTGGATCTACACTGTTTGCAAAGGCTGGGCATATACGGGTTCAGCAGGACAAGAGGTGGTCGGGTGGTGCGAAGGTGCTGTGTATCTTACATCACCGGGGCGTCCAACTGATATTGGCTTACAGTTGGGCAAGGCCTGCTATCCTTGTAGTGGGTAAGGGTAGAGGGGGAATGTTTTTATTTCTTCTGTTTCTTCACTTTCATTCCTGTTCTTCTTTCTTCCCTGTCCCTCTCTTTCATCTCCTCTACTCTCTCTTCTGTCTCTTTTCTCCCTTTCTCTGGGAGACGACACAAAATGACCCTCAAGGGTTGACGTGTCGTTAAACCCCAACACAATCAATCAATCAATCAGCAGGACAAGGGTTAATCAACTTTATGCATCTTTTGAGTTGAGGCAAGGAAAGCATAGTCATAAGATCAGAATTTTCTGACCAAGAAAGCGACCATGCCAAAAACTATTTCAAATTTTCTGCTTCAGTACCAAGAAAGAATTGAAGCTGCATCAGGATTACAGAGCCTAATAAATTTGCGTAGCTGATGATCCTTTGCTCTTTATGTGGAAAGATAAAATTTTCTACCTTATACATTTATATTGGCTCACTGCTGGAGGTTCATTTTCTCAAAATAAGATACTGAAGACTAATGATGCTTACAGCATACGAGGGAAGTTAGCAAAAACCATTCAAATAAGATAAAAAATTTTCTTCCACACATGTAAACCAGACCTGTCGCTAGACAGGATAGCTCGCCTGATATTGCACATTTTGTATCCAGAAAATTCTAAGTCCATGACCTTGGTTTTGACATGACCTGGGTGTATGTGTGTGTGTGTGTGGGGGGGGGGGGGGAGGGGGGGAGGGCAGGGAGTTGGGGGTGGGGGCAGTATCTGTCTTTATACCAAATAGGAACTAAATCCATCATGTAGTTTAGAAGTAATGAGATCCTAAAAAACTTTGGCGTAAAATTTTAACATCAAAATTCTAAGTCTGTGACCTTGACCTTGACATGACCTAGGGTGGTGGGGATTGGTACTGCATAAAAATCTGGACCAATATGTATTATCATAAAAAAGATGAATCAAATCTGTGATAAGGTTAGGATTTAATAAAGTCTTAAAAACTTTAACAAAAACTTTAACATTTAAATTCTAAGTCTGTGACATCGACCTCAAGGTCATGGTCATGAAAGCTGATGGTGCTGATGAAAACTTTTGACCAGTATCTATCATGATACCAAATAGGAACTTCATCCATCATTTAGTTTAGTAGTAATGAGATCCTAAAAACATTGACGTAAAATTTTAACATGAAAAATCTAAGTCTGTGACCTTGACCTTGATCTAAGGTGGTGGGGATGGTACTGCACAAAATTTTGGACCACTATGTATCATCATACCAAAGATGAATCAAATCGGTGGTAAGGTTAGGAAATAATGAGGTCTTACAAACTTTAACGAAAACTTTAACATTTAAATTCCAAGTTTGTGACCTTGACCTTGACTTGACCTAGGGTGTTGGGGATGGTACTGCACAAAATATTGGACCAATATGTATCATCATACAAAAGATGAATCAAATCGGTGATAAGGTTAGGAAATAATGAGGTCTTAAAAACTTTAACGAAAACTTTAACATTTAAATTCTAAGTCTGTGACCTCAACCTCAAGGTTATGAGTGCTGATGGTGCTGATAAAAACTTTTGACCAGTGTCTACCATAATACCAAATACATGTAGGAACAAAATCCATCATTTAGTAGAAGTAATGAGTTCCTAAAAACTTAGACATAAAATTTTAACATGAAAACATGAAAAAGTCTGTGACCTTGACATGACCTAGAGTGGTGGGGATGGTACTGCGCAAAATTTTGGACCAATATGTATCATCATACCAAAGATGAATCAAATCGATGATAAGGTTAGGAATAATGAGGTCTTAAAAACTTTAACGAAAACTTTAACATTTGTGGACGCCGACGCCAATGCCAATGCCGGGGGTAGTACAACAGCTCTTCCTGAACGTTGTTCAGGCGAGCTAAAAATCATGAAAAAAACAAAGGACTTTTACGGAAAGGTTTTGATGGTAAGTCTGAGATAATTTTCTCCAGTTCTTCGTAAAAAACAACATGTGAGTAAACATTAGAAACACCTTACCAAAGTGCTTCTAATGTGTACCCACAACATATGATTTTATGAAGAGATAACAAAAAAATTATGGATGGGTTTTTCAAAAAGGTTAACCAAAAGGTAAACCTAGGATGACGGGGGATAAGCACATAACAAAGAAATTGAGAGTTTTCCCTCTTGCATGCCTACTGGCCCTCCTGTTCATCCCTACCAAATATGAAAGCAACCCACAGAGGAATAAAGGTATCATATAACTTTGAAGAAAGGTTAACCAAAACGTAAACCTGGGACGATGCCTGACCGTCCGGACATCACAATTTTAAAAGACAAATTTTTTGAAAACCCCTGTCCAAAAATTATCCCAGAAATATCATCAAATATTCCTCCTTAACAATATAAGTTTACATGGAGGTTACTCCTCCTCACCACTGAATGTGATTTCCTGAAAACTTATAACAAATAGCTTTTTGTAACAATGCAAATTTTGACCCAGTAAGTGTCTGCTCTGCCAATCAGAAAAAAAAAAGACATCTGAAACTGATTTTAAAGAACAGTTGCTGCCATGACCACAATATGGAAAAATTTTAAACATTTTCTCCTGTATTAGGCTAAACAACATTTTCTCCTGTATTAGGTTAAAGGACAAGGGCAAAGGTAAAACCAAGTTTTAAGCTACCCTCACCCCCAGCAACAGTTTTATGCCCAACACCAGTTTTAATGTTGACAATTTTAACCCTGGGCCTGCTGAACCAAATATACCCTGCCTTTACAAACAGTGTAGATCCAGATCAGTTGGCTTCTGAAGAAGCAAACTGATCTGGATCTGCACTGTTTGTCATTAAGTATTTGACTTTGTATGAACAACTTGGATCAAGTAATCTGATTGGCGGAAAATTAGAAGTGGGCATGGCATCTTAATTCATCCAGCAAGACAAGGGTTAAAGCTGCATTTTTATTGAAGTTTCTCTTCATTTATTTACTCTGATTTCAATTAAAGGTTCCATATTCCTCAAAAATAGACATTTATTATCCAAAAAGGGTTTAATAAATTGATATGTGGTATTAATACAATCATAAAATGTGGCACCTGTCAGCCTGTAAAATTTCAGTCTTTTGTTCTTGAAATGAAATGATTTTTTATCATATCTCTGAATTAATGTTGAATTAATGTTGCCAACAATGAACATTAATTCAGAGATACAATAAAAAAATCAGAGATACAATAAAAAATCATTTCGTATTTCATCCAATTCAAAAATGGAAGACTAACTGAAATTTTACAGGATGTCAGATGCCACATTTTATGATTATATTAATACTATATATTAATTTATTAAATCTTTTATCTTGGATAAAAATGTCTACTTTTGAGGAATATAGAGCCTTTAAATACTAAAGAATTTCTTTTGACTAGAAAATAATAGTGAGATAATGATTTTTCCCAAACAATACTAAGACTACTAATGATCTACATATACACAGAGGACTTGTTATTGAGGAGTATTTAGTTTTTTCATATATTTCCATAAAAACATAAGTTGTGGGTACTCATTAGAAGTGCCTGAATGAGGCACTTCTAATGAGTGCCCACAACTTTTATTTTCTTTTAAATGCTCCATATTCCTCAAAAATAGATATTTTATTATCCAAGAAAGGTTTAATAAATGGATATATGGTATAAATACAATCATAAAATGTTGCACCTGACAGCCTGTAAAATTTCAGCAAGTCTCTTGTTCTTGAAATGAAATGATTTTTTATTGTACCTCTGAAATAATGTTGTCAACATTAATTCAGAGATACAATAGAAAATCATTTCATTTTTGATCAAGTTAAAACACGAGACTAAATGAAATTTTACAGGCAGTCAGATGCCACATTTTATGATCACATTAATACCATATATTAATTTATTAAACCTTTCTTAGATGAAAAAAAAAAAAAAAAAAAAAAAATGTCCATTTTTTAAGGTATATGGAGCCTTTAAGAAATTATGCCCATATATTATCATCAATTATTCCTTTTTAACCAGTCTTCTATTTACATCATTGTCATGTATCAGAAGAAACACAAAATAACCTGTATATATCTGTCAAGGTGTGGGTAAACTTTCTTAACAGCTATAAGGATTGACAGGGTATTGATGTATGGAAACTTGGCCCGAACACAATTGGTGACTTCAGGTAGTATAATAATTCTGAACCCCTCTGCTTCCATCGCCTTCTGTACATCAGGTTCCACTTTGACATCTCCCTCGGACAATATAGCCCCAATAGCATATCTCAAACTCCCTGCAGCAACCTAGGAAAGATAAAGTTTAATACATGAGTGAAAATCCCAAACTACAAGAATCCTGAACTCAAGATTTTCTAATAGAAAGAATTGCCTGTGTTTCTCACAGCTCTTTTCAATCAAAAAGTAATGATATTTTTCTTATTCTACAAGAAAACACATGTTTTTTTGTGGTCAAGTAAGAAAAATATTTACCTGATACTCTCACCCCCCTGATATGTGTCATATAGAGATAAATGAAAACACAAAACCTTGAAATCAGGATTGAAGCAGAAACCCTCACCCATGATAATGTAACAGTTTAATGCTTAACATGCTGGATAAAAATTTCAACAGATGCCATTTCAAGATATTTTTTAAATTTTTTCAGAATACAGACTGACCTTCATAGACTTTGGACACAATTTGCATGAAAGGTTAAAGACTATTTTCTGTGAAAAATACGGAATTTGCTGTATGCTGAATATACTGAGAGAGTACAGTACAAGTTAATTTTGTAATTATTTACATAGTTCTAGTTATGGCACTTTTTTCAATTCAAAAATACTGATATTTTTCTTATATCTCCAAGAAAACGTATGTTGTGGTACTCATTAGAAGCACCTCGCCATATTGCTTTGATTTCAATCCTCTAAACTTTGTTCTTGAGTATAATGCTTGCTGCATGTCAAACTAACATCAGAATAAAATATATTAACCCTTGTTCTGCTAAACCCAGATATACCATGCCTTTGCAAATGGTGTAGATCCAGATCAGTTGGCTTCTGAAGAAGCCAACTGATCTGGATCTGCACTGTATGCCATTCAGTATTTGAATTTGTATCAAAACCCTGGATGAAGTAATCTGATTGGCTGAAAATTAGAAGTGGGCTTTGCAGTATCATGCAAAACTGTAGCAGACAAGAGTCTCAGTTATATTTAGTTACGTTTTTTTATTTCTCAGGGAAAAATGAAGACTGACATTCCATTTAAACTGTCTGTCATCCAGCATGATTTGCTCTTGATAAATGATTTCTTTGTGCAAATGTCAGATAATATTCATAATCATCTTAATCAGATTTTTGATTAACGTGCAGGTACAGGGGCAACATCCACACCAGTGGGCCCCCTTCCAGATAGCTGGCTTGCTGCACGCATGACAGATCTCACACCTGATCTCTAGGTATGTCTATCATGAGGGTTGATGGCTGAGAGCCTCTCTGCAATCCTTCCATGTCAGCTGTTCCCATGCATGGGCCTCCAGGCCCATGCTTTCCATCAACCTGTATGTCAAAGGCTGTCTTGACTGCACCATTGGAGTATTCCACATGTCCATACTATCAGAGTCTTCTCTCCTTCAGAATGAGGTCCATATCCTCAATGCCAAGTCATACAAGTAGCTCATTGGACCTGGTGGTGACAATGTCTTGTGGTCTGACATTGCAGATCTGTCTGATCATTGCCCTGTCATTTTGCTGCAGACGCTGGAGGTTTGGCTTTGTCAAGGGCCAAGTCTCGCTGGCATGGAGCATTGTGCTCCACACACGAGCTGTACACACGGCCACGTGTTTTGATAAAGAGGTGGCGTGAAGAGAGAACTGGTAGCAGATCCTTGAACTTCTTCCAGGCAGTTTTCACACGTGTTGTGGTTGAAAGTTCACAGCCACCTGCTGCTGAGAGCATGTCTCCTAAGTAGCAAAAGGAAGCTACCACCTCAAGCTTGTCAGGTCTGACCTGGACTTCCTGTGGTCTGCCATCCATGGGACGTGCAGTACCCTGGCACCATGTACATCTGTAGTCAGGGTCTTTTTTCAAGCGCTTGAGCCCACTGCATTTCTTGTGCACCCAGTGCTTGCAGCCATTGCAGAAGATGCTGTTGCTGCCCACTCCAGTGCGACAGACGGTGCATGGAAACTCGCCTGAACTCTGCAGGAGGTCCAGTCCCGTACCGCAGATCATAATCTTTGTCTTTCCTGCATTTACTCTCAGTCCTTTCTTCTCCATTTCTTCTTTCCATGCCAAGAGCCTCCTGACACATTCCTCAAGCGATTCAGCAATGATAACAAGGTCATCAGCACAGAGGTCTTCCCATGGGACCCCAGAGCGGAACTCTCCTTTCGAAATCTTTTGGAAAGTCATTTTGCAAACCTTTGCTATATGATTCAATGCAAAACCATGATTTGCCGAACTACCTATACATAAAAAGTTTTATTCTAAACATAAGTTTTATAAAAATTGAATATTTTCCAGTGCTTGCATTAAGGGAAGTCTGGGAGTCAGAGACTGCCAAAAATCAGTACCAGGAAGTCTGGGATTCCTAGTTTTAAAGATATCTGACCATTTATAATTTTTTTTTAGAAAGAATCTGTATGTTTCTAGCTTAAGAATGACAGTTTTACTCCATAAATGAGAGTTTAAGAATAGGGAGGTTAAATGTTTGGAAGTGAGTGGAACAATTTGATTACCTGGACTTCCAGATATTAGAATTAGGAAGTTCCAGCTTCCTGAATTCAACAGTTAGTGCAAGCACTGATTTTCACTTTTCCCTATCATAAAAATGGTTTCAAATTATGAAGAAATCAGTAGGGTAGGTTAACTGAAGGAAGGCTTTCAACCGAGATAAAAAATTTAAAAAAAAAATCACTCTACTATAGAAATGGCATAGGTCATACCTATTTTTGGCTATAAATTCGATTTTAGAGTAAATAAAACAGAGAAACAGAAAAAAACAAATGGTTTCTAGTTAGATATGGTCAATCAGAACAAAATATTTTCTTTTAACCCATCTATGCTGGGTGGACTCTGCTCCCTCAAGTCTTTGGACAGGTTCATTTTACAATAATATTACAGGGTGTCTGGGTAGTTTGTATTATTACCATGTTTTATAGAAATTCTGTACCTAATGAAAACAGTGTAGATCCTGATCAGATGCTGCATTCTGCAGCATCTGATCTGGGGCTGCACTGTTTGCCAATCTCCCTTTCATAGGACGCTAGGCATAAATGAGTTAAAATATAACACCAAGCAAAAAGTGTCTTTCCGATAGATGTCAAAAGGACAGTAGTTTTATTTTTCAATATAGATCTGCTGGTATGTGTGTATGGGTAACAGGAGTTGGCTAATCAAAGCCATAATACCAACTGATTAACGGTCCCTTTGCTTATTTACATGTATAACCGATTAGTAAATGCTCCAAATTTAAAGATCTGTAAATGTTCTGCTTGCGGAAGACTTAAAGTCACTAAAAAGGCATGATCTTTTGTAGTAATCACTCATGTTGACTTATCTAAATTTAGTGAGATTGTGTTATTTGAGCTAATAACCTGAATGTGAAATGCTTCCTCAAAACAAAAGCATATATCTATTTAACTTGCTTACCTATGCTCAAAACATGTTTGCCTCTAGTCTAATCATACATGTAGGTAATTACATTGCTAAATGGCACTAATTGACAATTAAGCATACATCTAATATTTTGGTTTTGACGTTACAAATGAGAATGCAAATATGTGCAACACAAACGTATGTATTGAAAGGAGAATCACAGGAAACATCAATGTACATCAAGACAGCAGTGGGGCCCTTACTTTCTTTTCTTTCTTTATTCTGACTTTGACATAACATAGCTACAGATAAGAGGGGGTATCCAAATACTATTTTTCTTATTTCTCCACAAAAACATATGTTGTGGTTACTCATCAGAAATGCCTTGGCGAGGCGCTTCTAATGAGTACCCACAACATATGTTTTCGTGGAGAAATAAGAAAGATATCAGCGTTTTTTGGATGAAAAAAAGCGCCCTATCTGTTGCTATGGACATAGGATCAGTATGAGCTTGTGAAATAGAATGTATTTTAATTCATTAGAACAATATATACCTGACTTGTAAATACTCTTTAGCCCAGGTCACTTCCAGTTAAAATGAAACTTCAACAATGACATAAAAAAAAACAAAAAAAACATGTAGAAAAAATGGTTTCTTTTCTTATTTTTGAATAAATAAAAATTGCATAAAGTGATTGATATTTGAAATACACCAATTATTGGTAATCAATTTTCTATTGTTTCATCATCATCAGATTTTTTTATTAATGTGCAGGTACATAGGCAACATCCACATCAGTGGATCCCCTTCCAGGTGGCTTGCTGCTCGCATGGCAAATCTCACACCAGATCTTCAGGTGTGTCTATCATGAGGGTTGATAGCCGAAAACTTCCACTTTCTGCAATCCCTCTGGAGACCCCAGAGCGGAACTTGCGTGACACGGCTTCAAGCACAATGATGAAGAGCAGTGGGTTGAGTAAGGAGCCTTGGTGAACACCAACCTTCACTTCAAACTCTTCACTGTACCCCTCACCAACATGGACACGGCTCCGCGCATTAGCATACATCCCCTGCACCAGTCGCTCAATCCACTCCTCCACCAGATGATCTTCCGAGGCACTCGATCAAATGCCTTCTCCAGGTCTAAGAAAGCTATGTAGAGTTCCTTGTTGACAGCTAGATACTTCTCTTTAGCTGCCTGACAACAAAGATTGTGTCTGTTGTGCCTCTACCTGGGTCGAAGCCAAACTGGGAATCGTCGATTGACACCAACTGTCTGATGAGGCCACAATCCTCTCCAGGGCTTTCATGGTAGTTGCCCCTTTCCAATGCATCCCCCTTACCCTTGTAGTGGCAGACAATGAAACTCTGCTCCGAGTCAGAGGGTACCTTGCCATCTCGAATGATTGCAGCTGCGAGGTCATGGATCATGGAGACACATGTGTCACCGGCTGCTCGTATCATCTCCACCACTATGCCTGATGGGCCAGGTGCTTTGCCCGCCTTATCTGAGAGATAGCCTTCTTAACTATATCAATGGTGATGGGATGGGCAGGTTTTCCACTGGTGATTCTTCTACTAACCTTCTTGTGTAACGTGTATGGGATTATAGATAATATACAGATTTGCAAGGTAGCTTTGTAGCTATATAAATAATTTTCCTTTGGTACTGCCTCGTACTATGATTAGTTACCAATGATTTTTGAAATGATTGGGGCAATAAAATAAATCACGAGAATCATATAAAATACAAGAAATGACAACCAAGTCTTGAAATAAAATAACAGGTAGTCCTTCCTGCCTCAGCTCTAACTTTCAAAAGTTCTATTTCTCAACTTCTTTTTAGCTTAACCACTGATTCTCAACTATTCCTGGCCCTTACACTGACCAGAATATGACTTTTAGCATATATGAAAACTGACCAAATAAATCAGTTCAATCGTTATAGACGGCTTTCAGTATGCTGTGGTGAAGCTCGACTTTGCTACTAAGATGGATTAAATCCACTGTTCACCCTGGGGCCCAGCTTCAGTTGCTGTGAAAAGACTATCTATATAAGATTTTTCTATAATTTATTTACCGACGATGTTGACGCTTCCGCAACAATTCTTCAAAAACGACAATTCTACCTTCTGGCACCTGTATTTATACTGCTCATGACGTAACAACGAGTGGGCTATTCCCATTCAACGGACGCGTCTATAATGCAAATTACCATAAAAATAGGGTTGTCAACAACGCGAAACTGAAAGTACATTGCTCTAATACGGTGGACTGCGCGACCTTAATCACGATTACGCAGACGGAGATCAAGCATCTGCGTGATTCCCAAAGAAGAACAGTTCGGCTTTAAATTCATTATTGAAGCATAACAAAGTTGTTTAAACTGTCATTTTACAAAGGAAAAACTTAATCAGAATGGAAATTTAAAGTGACAAATTAATAAGGCTAATATTTGCAAATAAAAGAACGAAATTCATACTCGAAATCAGCTGTCTTTTTTTTTTTTTTCCCGAGCCGCTTGTAAACAGAACAAACAACAACAAGCTTATTTCCCGGTATTCCGGCAAGACTAAAAACGAAAGTAGAACCCATTACACTTGTATATTAAATGGTCATAAAAATGCAAAGCTAGATAGATAAAAAACTTAACAGCTTTTATAATACAAAGACTATGGGCTATACATACAGAGACGTAAAGTAGAATGGACAGACAGATAGACAGATAATGAAAATATGCTTATAGCTGTGGTTTGAAGGTCTTGTTGAACACTCACTACTTCCAGGGACAAGGCAATCAAGTAAAAGAGCTGCACATTATCAGCATCCTGGTAGCGGCTGATAGCATTTTCAAAAGTGTAAAAATCAAATTATTGTCTAATTTGGACTGTGAGTCATTATGACTAAATGACACAGGGTAATTGTTTAATTTAAGTATGTTGTGGTAATATTAATGGGTGGATGAATGCTAATAGTGGTAAATTATATTGTTTGTATAGTATCGCGAAAGACAGAAATTATTTTCAGCCTTTAACAATTAATACAAGATTAACAGGTGTTTTCACAGTTTTTAACATGGAAGAAACTAATCTGTTCTATAAGTTAACAATAATGATAATAACAGAATTATCTGGCAGTACTTGCATTAAGGGAAGTCTAGGAGTCAGAGACTCCCAAAAATTGCCCTGGGACTTCCAAAAATCAATGCCAGAATCTCTGGGACTCCCAACTTTTAAAGATATTTAATGATTTATAACAAAAATTTAGCATGAGTTTATGTGTTATTAAGCTTAAGAATGGCGGTTTTACTCTATAAATGTGAGTTTAAGAATATTCAGGTTGAATTTCTGAAAGTGAGTGAAAAAATTTGATCAGCAGGACTTCCAGATATTGGAACAAGGAAGTCCTGGGACTTCCTGATTTTGACAGTGCAAGCACTGATCTGATGTGGATATTGCCCCTGTACCTGCATGTTACTCAAAAATCTGATTATGATACATATGATGATATGATGAACAGTAATGAATGATAATAATCTTGTAATAAATGATAATAATCTTGTAACCATAATATGAATTTAGGCACTGCCTATAAACTGCCATGGCAATTGCTTTTTTTTTTTTTTTTTTTTTTTTTTATTTGGGTTTTACGGCCCTTTCAAGAATATTTCACTTATATCGAGCCGATCGTTCATCGAAGGTGGGCGAAAACCGGAGAACCCGGAGAAAAACCACATGACCATCCGTAAGCAGAACTTTGCTTTCCCACATATGACCCGAGCCAGGCTCGAACCACAGCGGTGAGAAACCTAATGGATCAAGAGTCAACTCTCTTATCCACTAGGCTAAGGGGGCCTGTTGGCAATTGCTTAATTTTCAAAGTTAGACGAAAAGTGTTATTGTTTTTTTTTAAGCAGGACAGGGTCACAATCTGTAACAATGCAGACCAAAAAAATATACACTAAACAGAAAGTAGACTGGCTCTATTCCTTATTAAGATTCTGGCCGAATGATTAGCTATTCATTTCCAATAAGCGTCTCTTTAAATTTGACCAATGTACCTTTGAAAATTCGGCACTTGCTTCAATTTATGAAATGGAAGTTGAACGAGGGTAGACAAAAATGTGTATGGAAATCCGATTGTTCTTTACTGTTATGATTATCTTTAGACGCTTTGAGTTATAGTATATCTGATATGCTTCTGATGAACTGAGATGAAAGCGCCAGGTGAATCATTCAAAATTAGTTGTCATTTTTTTTTCCCCCATTTTTGCATTATTTATTGAAAATAAGGTGTGTGTATTTATTGCCATTTAAAAACATCTTTAAAGATTCGGGAAAAGAAAAAATCATTTAAAGAAAACAACTGTTTCTTGCCAGTTTTCAATTCTTAAGATTGGTAACTTTGGCACGGATTAGCTGAGTAACATCTACGGGCAGGATACAGTGGTTTCATGTGTGTTAACTATAGATATGCAGGCCAGGGTTGCCTGCTGCTGTGGACGCCAGCTTCAGTGTTGCCCTCGCCAAAGTTGTCCATGCCATGCCCTTATTAATTTTCCATTGTGGAATTTGTTATATCTGTTTAATCATTTAATGTACAATGAGAGGAATCTCTTTTGTGTTATCTGTTCTGGAGGGGACAAGGAATACTGCAGTTTACTAGGACAGTTCTACGCCCATTGAATCCAGGTACAGTACCGGGTACCGAATCATTTTCGGAGACACTTCTTGTGTAATAAAAGTAAACAAAGTTTAAATCATTATGCTTAGACACAGATTTACCGAGTTTGGATTGTCGTAGTATATTCCAATCCCTTTGGACTTTGGGGCGAGTCTTGTAACATCATTGAACAGGCTGCCAGCATTTGAATAGGGACCCCTGGCAAACTTGTATGCCACAGTGACTTTTTGGATAGGTGGTGGCCCAGCACCGACATCAACAGATAGCAGAAGACCAGAGAAATACAGTAAAGCCAAAACAGTGAGGAGTAAAAGTATAAATAAGATGATAATTCCCGCGATAATTAGACCAACTTCAGACATTTTTTTTTTTTTTTTTTTTTTTTTGCTTGGTTTGTCGTGAAATTTACCAAGTTGTGAATATCACATATTTGTATCAACCGAAATGGAAACTAATGGATCGAAACAATTTGAACGGAGCGAATCGTCGTGATAAGCGTCCCTGCGGACCTATTTAACTCAGAATCAAAATCAGAATATTTTACTGGTGACCCATTAATAGACATTCATTCACCAGGGCCAACGATTGCGAAGACTTGTCTCTAGGTCTCACAAGTGATGTGAATCTAGCGACAGGGTCCTCAGAACTTTCAGCAGAGGATATTATAGATGCAGGGAGTGCATTCCAATCCCTTACAGTGTCTGTGAAGAAACTGTACTTGTAAATGTCAGTTCTAGCATATGGCATTTGAAATGCCATTGGATGCTGATTCCTACTGCGCCTATATGGGGGTTAAAAGTCGTCACAAGGTATACTAGCTCTACTTTTCAGATCTTTGAATAGCAGTATGAGTTTACTACCTTTGCGTCTCTTGTGAAGAGACTCCCACCCTAACTGTTCAAGAATGCTAGTCATTTTTCCAGTTTCAAAGTTCCAGTCACAAACCTAGCTGCACGATTCTGAATCTTTTCATATTCTTCCTGGACTACTATTCCATGTGGGTCCCAAACAGGGCTAGCATACTCCAGGACTGGCCGGTCCCACCAACCCTTTGTATGGCATTTCCTTAACATCTTGGGGGCATGACGATAGATTACATCTTAACTCACTCACTATCCTAGACGCCATACCAAGCTATTAGCTTCTAAAAGGCGCATCTTGACAATACTGACAATATTCTTTGGTAGAGTGGTCTGACTGGTAACATGCTGGTTCAAACTTGTAAGGGTGCCCGTGCCACTGTTTATTGTCTCTGTTTTTAAAGGTGTTCACGGAGGCTGCATTAACTATGTTATCCGGAAGATCATTCCATAAAGTAACAACTCTGTTACTAAAAACGTTTGCGCGAATATTCAGTCTAAACCCTCTTTTATGTAGCTTAAAGCAATGGCCTCTTGTAGCTGTATATTTGGCCCTTGCGAAGAGTTTCTCTTTATCCACTATATCGATGTCATTTAAGATTTTGTATACTTGGATAAGATCTGCACTCTCTCCTGTATTCAAGGGTCGGAAGTCCTAGTTTACGCAGCTTTTCTGGGTAGGATAAATTTTTGCATGAAGCTACTAACTTTGTTGCACGCCGCTGGACATTCTCGATAATAATTTTATCCTTTTTGTATAGGGGCGACCAGATTGGAATGGCATATTCGACATGGGGCCTGACAATTGATTTATACAGGTTTAAAAACCTTTCTTCATCAATGAATGTAAATGTCCTAAAGATTATACCGAGATTCCTGTTGGCTATGTTTTCTTTGGAGTTTATGTGGTCTCTAAAGGTAAGGTTTTGGTCTATTCTTACTCCCAGATCTTTTTCATTTTCTGTTTTTGCAAGTTCAATTTCTTGATTATTAGATGTCATAGCATACTTGATTCCTCTGTCATGCTTACCAATGTGTAAGTGGTGACATTTTATGATATTGAAAAGCATTCTCCATATATTTGCCCAATTGGTCGCGCTATTCAGGCTGTTTTGAACTCTAGTTTCAACAATCTGGTTGGACGCTACAGCACATATCTTGGCATCGTCAGCAAACAACTTTATCAACACCTCAATAACATCTGGTAAATCATTTATGAATACTAGTAATAACACTGGGCCAAGGACACTGCCTTAAGAATATCACTGGTAACGTCTTTCCAAGATGACTAAGAAACCAAGACTTCTGATTTGTTTCAAGCTCAACTTGAAACAAGCTATAGAGCTCCTACTTGTTGTATATTAGGGGTAAGTGTATTCCTTGGACCAAATCACTTGGGCCATTGGACAAATGCGCGGGCTACTTTAAATTTTCATTAGGCGAACATGTCAGAAAGTACGTTTTCTCACGTTGCAGCTAAAATACAACCAAATGTAGATCGCGCCAATGTGATTGTACATCTTAGTGTGGAGTCAGCGGATTGTTCTCTTGGGCAGTGACAGAATGTACAGCTTGAGTGAACAATCCATCACGAAAACATCCTGTATAATTTGGACCCCTTTAAACCCCACTTTTATATAGTAAAAGTGGGGTTTACAGGTGTATACATTATTTTTCTTATTTCTGCTCAAAAACATAGATTATGGGTACTCGTTAGGACCGCCTCACCGAGGCGGTTCTAGCGAGTACCCAAAATCTATGTTTTGAGCAGAAATATGAAAAATATCAGAGTTGTTTATCTGAAATTTTAAATTTTTGGAGATAAAATTTTCTATTATTTGAATAGGCGTGTTTTCGTAATGCAAACCGAAAGTTCGTATCCGCCATTTTCTGGTTTTGCTTTGTTCTGTCAGGTAGCAATGACGAAGCCTTGAGTTCACAGCTGTCCACAGAATGTACCCAGTGGTATTAAATACTCCGATGAGACAGGCTGATCTGTCACTGATCGGACATTACATAAGGTATATTTTCTCATGTGAGGGCTGATTAATTGTAGCATAGTCTTCGTTTGTGTGAGTAGAAGTCATATTACTGTTTGGAACTCGCAGAACTACAATGAACCCGCGTTACAAATACAGCATTTGTTCCCAAAGACGCTGCCATTAAAATGAATTTGCTGTTGTACAAAACACTTAATGAGCAGATTAATGTGTAAGAAATGTCTTGCTTTGTTCTTATTTTCACATAGAACATATGCTTTGGATATTTATTAGAATCGCCTCACTGAGGCGATTCTAACAAATATCCAAAAGCATATGTTTCTTTAAAGTATTAATTACAATATTCTTGCATAATTTATGACTAATTGTTACCTCTTATGCGAAGGTTTCGTGACAGTCAAATTGTCATTATAACGAATTTTGTCGTTGTATCGAGTGTCGGTATAAAGAGGGTTGTCTGTAGTTAGTGCAATGGTTTGATTTTTATAACGTTGTTCCATATTAAGGCTGACTGTGGATGTATCATGTTTAATGACAGTTTCATTTCATCTTTAACTGTCCGTTATGGTGTATTCTCATAAATCATTGTTAGTGAAACTGGACATGTAAACGTCAGTTAATGATGTAAACTGTCATTCGTGCCATACCAGACGAAAAAAGGGCGTTGGCAAATATGTTCACGGCAGATACTTTCAATGAACATAATTTTTGCTGGCAGTCAAACCAACGTATTTCTACATTTTTGTTTAAAAAAGGCGAGCTAAAAAAAAAAAAAAAAAAAAAGACAAAGAAAAAGAAGAGAGAATCTGCAAAAAGTCTCACAGAAGGAAATTTTACTAAAAACAAAACAAATAAATAAATAAATAAATAAAATAAAATAAAAAATAGAATAAAAATAAAAAAAAAATAGAGCTCTCAGTATTTCAAGTAAAAAACTGAAATCTGGGACTTCCATTGATATTAATGGTGTCATTTGCCGAAAATTGTACATTAGATTTATGTTTGCTTTGCTGTATGAAGAAGTTCATGCATTTGAAAGTAGGTTTATTGCCTTCTCAGTTTACATATATACGTTTAATTCGTTTTCCACAGGCTGCAACGAACAATTTCGGCTTAAGCATTCTGTTTGCAGGAACACACACACACACACACACACACACACACACACACACACACACACACACACACACACACACACACACACACACATACACACACACACACACACATTTATTTAAATGGTAAAGCCACGAAGTGGCGAAAGGTTTTGTCAAAAAACTATAAATCTGTAAGCCCCTGTGTATTGGTTGCTTTCTACAAATAGATTCTACATCATAACCAAGTCTAGTCGGCAGGTAAACAGCGGAGACTTTGATCAGACTATTTAGACTAAATTGGGACTTATTTTTTTGTGTGGCGCTGCCGAAATTTTTCATTGACTCAAGGATGTCGTATATGATTAGCGATTTTTGTTGCTGTTGTTGATCTTTTAGTTAGTGCAAACCATCACGAAAACATGCCTATATAATTTTGACCCCCGTAAACCCCACTTTTATATAGTAAAACTGGGGTTTACAGGGGTATATATTAGTTTTTATATTTCTGCTCAAAACATAGATTGAGGGTGCTCGTTAGAACCGCCTCGCCGAGGCGGTTCTAACGAGTACCCGCAATCTATGTTTTGAGCAGAAATATAAAAAAATATCAGAATTTTTATCTGAAAATTTTCAATTTTTTTGGTGATAAAATTTTCAATATATTTGAATAGGCGTGTTTTCGTAATGAATATTTACACTTAGTATGCTGGGTAAATATTTCAACAACCGACATTTTGAAATATTTTGCTTATTTTTCCGAGAAAATAGGCTTTGAGATTTCGTGCAAATTGGCTCCTTAAGAGACAATTTGCATGGAATCTCAAAGCTCATTCTCTGGGAAAAATAAGAAAAAATATTACGAGTTTGTCGCTTGCTGATTTTGCCTAGAAAGTAATAAAGGTTTACCACAGTAAAGCGTTTACTGCAAACATCGATGCATGTCGCATACAGGTGCATCAACAGTCTTAACCCGTCTCTTGCTAAACACGACATTTGCCCTGTCTTAGCAAACAGAGTAGATCCAGATCAGTTGGCCTCTGAACTGATCTGGATCTGCACTGTTTGTTATATTGAATATGTGAAATTCTATCAAAAACTCGGATCAAGTTGACAGTCTGATTGGCTGGAAATTAGAAGTGGGCGTTGCATCTTAATTTATTCAGCATGACAAGGGTTAAGACGTTATCTGATGCACAATGGCAGAAAAGGGCAATCCCAGTCAGCATTCTACGTAAATCTATATCGGGCCGTCATCGGCCCGTCAGGGTAGCTGACGGGCCGATGACGGCCCGATGTAGATTTACGTAGAATGCTAGCTGGGATTATGCCGTACGCGGGTAAACAGTGCCCAGATCAACATCCGCATTCACACTTTTATCAGGGTCTTCACAAATTTGTCGTTCGCTGACAAAAGCAGGAGACAAGTTACATGAAATGTCAATGCCTATATTCTGGAAAAAATAAGAAAAATACCATCAATGTGTCGGCTGCTGAATTTACCCACAGAGTGGTAAATTACCGGGTAAATTTATAGTAAACTGATACTTTGGGGAATCAGAAAAGTTGCAGTTATAGGGAGGTAGCAGTTGTTTGGGGGTGATCAGTAGAGGTTCCACTGTATAGCCTTCTCACCCCATCCCCTGTCCTGACATTTGTAGTTGTTATTAATGGGCCGTAAAATCTAGTCGTCCATTATTAACTTCAAGTATATTCAACAGACCAAATATTGATAGTATATATGTCTTATTGTCCCAGAAACCAGTTTGACATTTCTTGCGAAAAGACCAATAGAGGCCATTCGCATGACATGTCAAACCCTATATCTCTAAGTGGGAGAAATAAGAAAATTATATTAAATTGTCGTCTGCTGAAATATTTACCCAACATTATAAGCATTATCCCTTATTACTATAATCACGACTAAAGCAGACTCGACACTGATTATTTTCTATTCATTGTTAGAATAAGGCTTGACATTTCATGTAATCAGACGATTAACGTGAAATGTTCAAGCCTTATTTTCTCTGAAAAAGAATTAAACCAAATTTAGAATATCGTCTGCAACAAATTTTCTTGGCACTTTAAGGGTTCGATTTGACTGCATATCCGGGATGTTAAACGGTATTGATTCGCGGCTGACAATGCTAAGTCGTTCAATAATCCAAATTATTCTTTATGGTTTGTATTGAACAATTTTCTTAAATATTTTGTATCAACTCAGGCGGGTAAAAAGACATTATTCGTGTCTACAGACTGTATATAGAGTTAGTATTAGTTTCGCTAGGGACGTAAGAAAGCAGAAGAAAAAAAGACATTGAATTTAAATCTCGCGGTGTGAAAACAAAGTGAGATTTTAGCCAGCGGTTTTATCTCTTCTTTATTAACTATTCATAGATTTATACCAATACAGACCGCAACGTGTGAAAACGTACCATCTTACATGTGCGCCCAACGAACACGCAAATCAGCCTGCGCATCCGCGCGGTCTAATCAGAATCTTCGTTGTCCGCATGAAGAAACTTTGTACCGCTGTCCAAAATGCGGCCAGTGAAGATTCTGATCAGACTGCGCGAATGCGCAGGCTGATCTGAATCTTCGCTGGGCGCTTCTGTCTGAAGGTACGTTTTCTGACATTTCGGTTCAGATAATAATGACACTTCATAATAACATTCTTTGCTAAATACACCTGAGCAAGTACTAGACTACATGTTGAATATTTTGTGTATTCAATATCGGTGTGAAATTACAGAAAGCAACGGAATGCATGGTCTTCTGCTTTTGTTAACTTTCCATTCCTTAGCAGTAATATCCCTTCTGCACCAGCATACGGCGTTTACGTTTCACAGTTAATCCGTTATGCTAGAGCCTGTTCAAATTATCAGGACTTCATGGAGCGTGGGAAAGTGCTCACTACAAAGTTGATGAGCCAAGGGTATCAAAAAAAAAAAAAAAAAAAAGAACTGGCAGCAACACTTAAGAAGTTCTATGAAAGACATCATGATCTGGTCAATCCCTACAATGTGGCAGTTTCCAGAATTGTTTCTGATGTTTTTGCCAGTGACGAGCCATAAGTAGACTTCCAAAATCTCGGCCATACGCCTCTATCTACATTTCCATCGTTCAGGCCTATAGGCATAATGAGCGAAGCTTACCAAGTAATGCTATCCGCGGACGCCTAATTACACCCTTTATTCTGGGGTCCATGTCTTTTGGTCTGAACATTCTGATTCGTCATTCGTTTACGGATTTATGAGTTTGGATTACGGCTTGGGTACCATGTCCAAGACCACCACTACTTTTTGTCTTTAACCCTTAAGAGGATCAATACACTTTCAGGGACGACAACTATGTCAAAATTGAATTTGCTTCCTTCTGAAAAGGAGTCGACTCTAAAGGGAAAGAATTTGCTCCCTTTCTTTCAGAATAGACCCTTTTCAGGTGATAGGTGTACAGCAAAGCAAACAGGAAGTCACAAAAATGTCTCCCGTGGCGAAAATAGCAAATAAATAAATAAATAAATAATAAAAACACAAAGTGTATCTAGTCCCTTAAAAGCACCATTCAAAATTTATTGCAAAGAAAATATGGCTTGCCGTTTCATGTGACTCGTCTGCAGACGATTCACACAGAATGCCGTATTATTTTCATTGTGTGTAAATTCTTGATGAAAGCATTTGCAGCACTGGGAGCAAAATCTTTCCTCTGTGCTTAGTCCTTTTTAAGAATGATACATAATGGATCAATATCCTTGGATGTGGATTGACCCCCATTTGAAACGGGCTGCATCAACTTTGACCTTAGAGTATCCTCCCTTTGACGTATATTTACTCATCTAAATACCCATCATCATATATTAAAATTAAGGAGTTCATTTAACGCTGATCCTGCTGAGCCTGGATATGCCCTGTCTTTACAAACAGTGTAGATCCAGATCAGTTGGCTTCTGAAGAAGCCAGCTGATCTGGATCTGCACTGTTTGTCAAAAGTGTTTGAATTTATATCAACAATCTGGATCAAGTTATCTGATTGGCTGAAAATTGGAAGTGGGTGTGGCTTCTTAATTTATTCAGCATGACAAGGGTTAAAATGTTGGGGTGTCCAAAATAATTGTTGACTGAATGGTAATCCGCAGTGGTAGAACCTGGTTAAACTGCTCTTTGGGTCTACTCTGTTTACATATTCAAATATTTAGGATAACAACAGTACCCTGTGCAAGGTATCTTGTCGGGTGTGCAAAGAGCAGCGAATAAATTAGACAGGCTTCTGGACAGGGCTGCGGCTTCGCTGTTTGTACATGATAATGCTCCGTTTCTTTTTCTTTTTTGACGGATTGGCTACTGACATTAATGAGTCCAGCCAAACAAAATAAGACCTTCGACATATACAGCGAGAGTAGCCACAAACCAGCCTACGTATCCGTAAAGTCAGTAGTGGTTGCTAACATCATCACGAAAACATGCCTATATAATTTTGACCCCCTTTAAACCCCACTTTTATATAGTGAAACTGGGTTTACAGGGGTATACATTATTTTTCTTATTTCTGCCAAAAACATAGATTGTGGGCACTCGTTAGAACCGCCTCGGTGAGGCGGTTCTAACGAGTACCCACAATCTATGTTTTGAGCAGAAATATGAAAAATGTCAGAATTTTTACCTGAAAAACTTCAGTTTTTGGTGGTGAAATTTTCAATATATTGAATAGGCTTTTCGTAGTGTTTTCGTAATGATTTGTAGAAGTCAAACATTTTATCAGCGAACAACGTGGACCCTGATCGGGCTGTGCGAATGTGAAAGTTGATCAGGTATTACCCTAATCTGTCGTAAGTACGTTTCTTTTTCGAGGTTCTCAATCTCACAGTAAAACCATTCAAAAATAAAACCAATTTTCATCATTGGAATGACCTCAGGTTCTGCCCTGTAACATTGCCTTAATTCCCAGTCACAACACGCTGATAATCTTAATTGATCTAAATTATTTGCACCAATCGACTTTTTGCACTCTTTTTCAATCAGACTGTCAAAGCTAGATGTTTTAGACATCAGTAATTCGTATTTATGCTGATTTGCTAATGACACTTTTTGTATTTCAATTTAGAAAACCCCGAAAAGCCACCGCTTAATTTATTTTGTCCCCACCTACTAATATTTAAATAGCATATATGGTATATGATTCTGAACGCAAGAAAATGACCCGTGTATCATACACAAACAACGAAGACCCAGATCGACCTGTGCATCCACGCAGCCTGATTAAGGCCTTCTCTGTGTATTGATATATTTTATAGTATCGAACGCTTCTGTAGCGGACAGCGAAGATCCTGATCAGACTGTGTGGATCTGATCAGGGCCTTTGCTGTTCGGATATAAATAAGGGCCCTTTTACTGCATTAAATGTCATATATAGGTAGTTATATTGAGGATCATTGGAGCATTATAGCGTAAACAGTTCGGCTATGTTATATTACTACTTGGTTTGGCAAGCCTGCCTGTCAAAGTGTATCGTAACATTGCACACGCCACCTGGGAAGGATTATATCAGTTTTGTACTTACTGGATAATTAAAGTGACAAAAAAGTCACTGCAAATCAATTTCACAAGTGAAAAGTGCAACTGTACAAAACCAAGAGGATAATTTTCCCCAGGATTTTGCGTGATTTTGTGTTTTTGCGACATATGTACAAGCAAGAGAAAGAAATTCCATTCAGTCAGATTCATTTATCAGTTAGGACAGATTTAGGATAGGTGAACACCGGAACGTGTAAATTACATAAGGCGAGCCGGACATAGGCGTAATTTCTCTCTAATTTGAAAACTGGGCGTTTTAGTAGAAAACTATCATATAGTGTTTAAATTTCAAAATAAAAAATAATATCTGGGTGGTATCTAATGGAAACTATGTACACATGTTGTTTCTGTGTGGACTGGATTATTTTTAAATAGTTCTGATAAAACAGTGTGAATTGATGTAGCTGACATGTAGTTCCAGATGACTTGTCAAAGTTTCAGTTAGATCGAATGTAAAGATTAGTCAAATAAAATGGATGTAAACAGAAACTTAAATCAAAGTTTTAATGGATCGTTGAACGCTACGTCAGGATTCACTACGACAGGTAATCCGCAATCACCGAACATGGCAACATGGGCTAATACGTTTCCTAACCTCCAGTTATCTCACCTGACGCGAGAACAGTTGATACAATTACAGCAGTTGAATCAGCAGGAGATACAGCGCCTGAACGCCCAGCTTAGTGCCCTGTCAGTCACAGACAACAGCACCGCTTACCTGGACGCATACCTGAACCCGTCGTCTCCAGCGCCAGTCACGTTACCAGCTCAAGATCCGTTTTATATAACGAGCACGCCTGAAGGGACGCTGCTGAATACGAACATTAACCCTGTGCATTATCAAAATGTAGGATCGCCTCTTTCACCTACTGTGCCGTTGAATATCTCTTTAAATGGAAGTTATTCAAATTCTGTCGGACATAATCCGATTCTGGCCAATTTACAAAGCCCTATAGCTTATCCTAACTCAAGTGTTGGATTAAACACAGGATTACACAATCAGACTCAAACACAAATAAACCAGCACGGTTTGCCTATAAATGGATCAGCGCGAATAAACATTGCACCCAGTTCCTTGCCCCTGCGACGACCAGGTGAGAATGAACCACAGCCGTCACCAGCACAAGTATCTTACTCTAGCAGTAATTATAGTTCGTCGGCAACGTCGACACCGCATGATTCTCCGAGATCTCGCGGCCCCAACGCTGACGTCACGGATAGCCCGAAATTTTACGGCTCACGACCAAGACAACAGATATCTTCACCGCCTAATTCGGCTCCATCTGGTCATGTTTCAGACAAGAGCAGTACAACATCATCTATCCCAAGCTCTCCAGCCAGCTTAGGACAGGCACCATTTTCTGTGGATGGCAACTGGTCAGATTCTTCCGGCCCGAAGTCACCAGGTCAGGTTTCAAATGGTGACCTCGCGAGATCACCCGTGTCACCAATAGTGAACAAGCCCTTGCATATGCAAACGCGCTATCCACAAGACAAATGTTACAAGTGTATGAAAAAAGTGTATCCCATGGAAAAACTTGGTCCTGTACGTGACGTTGTTTATCACAAAGGCTGCTTCCGGTGCAAGGAGTGCCAAACAATTCTGACATTAAAGAATTTCTTCCACAATCAAGGAGATGTATATGATTTACACGTCTACTGCAAGTCACATCAGCCGGTAAACGCGATCAAGAGTCCAAAACTTGACTCGGACAGTTTTGAAATTAAATCTGCTTTACAAGCCCCCAAACAAGGAAAAGTAATACCGGAGTCGGAACGTACTCCTGTTCACAAATACAGTTATGACGCTACTTCCCGCGCGATCGAGCACGCCCGTAAAGCTCCTGTGGCGGATTTGCAAGCCGGAAATAAGGTGCGCAATAAGGCTTGGACTAAATCAAAACGCGAACACGAACTCATGCCGCCTGTTGATGTTGTAAGGTACGACGAGCCGGTTCCAGAATACGATGTTGAAGGGTACACTCGTCTTAAGGTAGAATCAAATCCGGATTATAGATGAGTATAGACTGCATGTACAAAAGTGATCAAAAGTGAGAATCGTTTACTGTTCATGAAAGTACCAGAGGTCACGAAACTGCCAAAATGGTTCGTTTCCTGCTTTCCTTATACTCAACCTAATATGTCGGTCGCAGCACTGCACGCTGCATTGGCACATAGATATAAGATATAAACTCATAGATATAAGAAAGGCTTGTCACTACTTAGCAAACATACAAAGTCGTTACAACGTCGCTGCAACGTCAGGACGTTGCAGCAACGTTGTAACGACGTTGTTGCTACTTTGTGTGTTTGCTGGGTGCACGGAAGTTGAGTACTGCATGTTGGTTCGCCAACTTCGATAGCTGTTATTTAAGTTGGACCTAAATCGGTTAGCAAAAATTGCACTTTCATGGCTGAGAGTGAAAAACCTTCACACATTTATAATTTTACGTATATGAGACTATTTTGATTTGTGTCACCAGGTGCCTATGGCGTGCGCTAGTCTGTTACTAGCAATGACATGGTATATGTTTTGCTGATCTAGAGACTTGCGTCATTTTTGAAGTCCGAAAAAGTGGATGTTATAGGAAAGTACCAGCAACGGTCACCGTTCAACAACAGTCACTTTTCAATAACAGCCACTTCTTCGATTTCCAAAACTGACGTTTTCTGTATATTAATACAGTTGACTCTCGTTATCTCGACCTCGCTTATCTCGAATAACCGCTTATCTCGAAGTGAAAATCTGGTCCCTGCCTATACATGAAAACCTAACAACAGATGGAAAATATTGTAGAAAAGAGGAGAAATTGCTCCTAAGGAGCAATTTCTCCTCTTTTCCACAATATTTTCAATATATCTCTAACTTCAAAAGTCCAATTACCTATCAGTTTGTTAAATGTGGTTAATCAAATTATTTTTTCCTCAATTCTGCAAACCTGATATGTCGAACTACGGATATCTCGAAGTATTTCAGAGAGTCCCTTGGAATTCGAGATAACGAGAGTCGACTGTATTTAGCATCTCGACAACAGTCACCCGCCCACGTCCAGAAGAGCCAGGTTTTAGTCTCCCCAAGATGGTTACTGCTGGAAGGTTGCCGCGCGTGACTGAATAAGTTTTGTAACACAAACATACAATGATGCGTGCATATTGGCATACATTCGCATATCACATTCGTTCGTCATATGTAATAAAATACATACATACACGCACGCACGCACAATCCGGAAGTAGTAAGATTTAAAACATGTTTCATGAATTTTCAAAAAAAGCCATTGAAAATAACGTACCTTTTGGAGATGTCGGGTGCAAGAGAACTTGACCAATCTTGCAATTTTCACTGATTGTCATTCAAAGACCCAATACTTGTCTTTTTTTTGTGTGTGTGTTCCTTGTGTCCAAAGAATACATCATTTCAGAATATCATAATCTGTCAGTTTTACAAGGAATTTAACAATAGTGACGTCAATGACCATTGTACCCGGCACTGCACGGTAATCATTTAGGTCACCATAACATTTTACTTTATCATTTTGACAAGTATTTTAAATATTATTCATAATTAGTCAGTTTTAATGATTAATGATTTATGTTTCGATATTGATACACGATATGATGGTAGTGTATAGAAACAGGCATTATTAACACATGTACCGTGTCATACGTGTCTGCTGCGCCCTGACCCTCCCTCCCCACTCCCCCCCCCCCCCACCCCCACGTAGCCTAGTGGATAGGAGAGTTGACTCTTAATCCATTGGGTTTCTCACCGCTGTGGTTCGAGCCTCGCTCGGGTCACATGTGGGAAAGCCAAGTTCTGCTTACGGATGGTCAGGTGGTTTTTCCCCGGGTTCTCCGGTTTTCGCCCACCTTTGATGAACGATCGGCTCGAAATATTCTTGAAAGGGCCGTAAAACCCAAATAAAAAAAAAACGTGTCAGAATCTGCAGAATCGAATTGTCAACAAGCAATAAGGTTTGGCTTGAGGTTAAGGAAAGTTTTGTACCACTATCTGATATGCGACCAGCAAAGACAAAGACCAGGTCCCAAGGTTATAAAACTTTTTTCATGCTCAACTCAGCTAATCATGAAATTTTCTCTGCTAATAAATATGAAAATGCCAATAATAGTTAGCATTTTCGTATTTATTAGCAGAGAAATTTTCATGCTCAGCTATGTTTAGCAAGAAAGAATTTGCAATAGTTAGTTATTTGAGATTTATTAGCATGAAAAATTCCATGTTCAGTTGAGTTGAGCATGAAAAATGTTTTGTAATCTCAGGACCAGCCTTCAGCACGCAGAATAGATTGGTAACTTAAGGTTGCTTTGATCTGGATACATAGACGCACGCACGCACGCACGCACGTACGAACCCATTTGAGATTTGCGTATTGTATAGCTACACTAGACTGCAGAATTAATAGGTTTGGCTAGGGCTAAGGTCCTGGCTCTGTGGGTCTGGTCAGTATGAACCTGAATATACTCAGAGACTTGAGCATGTGCACAGGAAATTCTACATTATCATTTATGATCAACAAAAACCACAAAATTATGACATTTTTCTTACTTCCTTTTTACATAGATCGTTGTACTATTTCGTGATATTTCTAAAATATCATTACGGAAACATGCCTTTTCAAATATACTGAAAATTTTACCACCAAAAAATGAAAAATATCAGATAAAAAATTCTGATATTTTTCATATTTCTGCTCAAAACATAGATTGTGGGTACTCGTTAGAACCGCCTCGGCGAGGTGGTTCTAACGAGTACCCTAAATCTATGTTTGTGAACAGAAATAAGAAAAATAATGTATACCCCTGTAAATCCAAGTTTTCGTGATGGTTGCGGGAACGGAAATTAATATAGATCCTAAATGTTTCTCAAACATGTTGCTATAAAAAGTTACACTTTCTTTCTTTCTTTCTCTCTTTATTTCTTTCTTTCTGTTTCCTTAGTAGATGCAAAGTGTTCAGCAGGATATTGCCAGACTACCCAGTCTGAGAGGTTGGTCCAGGTTGATGTCCTTGTCATGATTCCAGTGTGTAGGCTTTCCTGTGCTTAAGCTCTTGTTATTTAAAGCCAGTTGATTATATATTCATTGTTATTTGGGCCATGTCGCGTGAAAGGGCTCAAAGTGCATATGTGGAAAGCGAAGGCCTAGGTCAGCTTGCGCGTCTGCACAGTTTGATCAGGAATTTCACTGTTCGTCTGTAGCATACTTTGATAGGGTATAGTCTGTTGGTGAAAGATGAAGATCGAGAAATCTGCGCACATCACGAAAACATGCCTATATAATTTTGACCCCTTTAAACCCCACTTTTATATAGTAAAACTGGGGTTTACAGGGGTATACATTATTTTTCTTATTTCTGCTCAAAAACATAGATTGTGGGTACCCGTTAGAACCACCTCGTCGAGGCGGTTCTAACGAGTACCCACAATCTATGTTTTGGTCAACAATATGAAAATATATCAGAATTTTTTTATCTAAAAAATTTCAGTTTTTGGTGGTAAAATTTTCAGTATATTTGAATAGGCGTGTTTTCGTAATGGTTGGCTTATACACATGCCTTTCTTGACTTTCGCTGTTTGCGGCATGTGAATTTAGGGCCCTTTTTGCTTGAACTGGCATATTTGTTAACCTTCTTGTTTTCTTTATTAGTACATATATGTGATAACCATGTTACTTTAAATTTCTGTTTTGTACCATAATAATCCTAAGTATTGGGACAGACAGGTCTGAGCAAACAGTGTAGACCCAGATCAGACGCAGCGTGCGGCGTCTGATCTCGGTCTACACTGTTTGTCACTCATCCAGCAGTCTCTAGATACATCAACGGGTTGTAATATGGCTTTGTTCAAATTTTAAAGGCTCCATATTCCTCAAAAAGAGATATTATTTTTATTTAAGAAATGTTTAATAAATTGATATATGATATAAATGCAATCATAAAATGTTGCATCTGACAGCCTGTAAAATTTCAGTTAGTATGCTGGATTAAATATAAAATGATTTTTTATCGTATCTCCGAATTAATGTTGGCAACATTAAAAATGACATGATTTTTTATCGTATCTCCGAATTAATGTTGGCAACATTAAAAATGACATGATTTTTTATCGTATCTTCGAATTAATGTTGGCAACATTAAAAATGAATGATTTTTTATCGTATCTTCGAATTAATGTTGGCAACATTTATTCAGAGATACAATGAAAAATCATTTCATTTTTGATCCAGTTCAAGTATGAGAGACTAACTGAAATTTTACAGGCTGTCAGATGCCACATTTTACGATCGTATTAATACTATACATCAATTTATTAAACCTTTCTAGGTTAATAAAATGTCTAGTTTTGAGGAATATGGAGCTTTAAGATAAGTATAGTGAGGAGTTTAGGCGTTCCGATTTTTAGGCAAAATACGGTAATATTAAAAGAATATGTATTTAACATAAAACCATCAGCATAAGATAACCAATCATTGCTGTACATTGTATTTACTGTATTCATTCGAAATAACGAAATATTCGAATAAACAGTTAAGACAGAGATCAAACGGCTCCTTAAGGAGCCGTTTGATCTGAGTCTACACTGTTTGCCATTCTGTCAGCTCTTTCTTGACATCCCACACAACATTACGAAAAAACGCCTATTCAAATATATTGAAAATTTTGCAACCAAAAAAGGAAAATTTACAGATAAAATATTCTGATATTGTTTTTATATTTCTGCTCAAAACATAGATTGTGGGCACTCATTAGAAACGCCTCGCCGAGGCGGTTCTAACGAGTACCACAACCTATGTTTTTGGGCAGAAATAAGAAAAAACAATGTATACTTCTGTAAACCCCAGTTTTACTATATAAAAGTGGGTTTAAGTGTGTGAAAATTATATAGGTATGTTTTCGTCATGAGGTGCATGTTGTCCAATGAATTTGTTTCCGTTTTATTGGCTAAATACAGTAAGGAGAAGTTACCTCTGAAATTTAAGGTGAATCAATACGCCTGAAACATTTTGCCGCCATTTTGCAAAAAGAGACAACTTAAGCAACATACGTATAGTTGCCTCCCTAGGATTGAAAAATAATCGAAAATGGAGGGCAACGCTTAAAGAAAAGTATTTGCTCAAAATCATTTTGTTTGTCTGAATATATCGTGGACAGGCAAACAGTACAGTCCCTGATCAAACTGCTGCTAGTAGGACCAGTTTGTGAGGGCTTTCACTGTTTGCTTTCGGAATATTTAGAGGTAATTGAATACACGATTTATCTGTCATGATAAAGTGTTGTATTGTTGTTGAAAATTTATGTAAGTTATTTATGATAGAAATATCTTTGTATTTATTGTTTTCTGTACCATTTATGCATGATATTAATAAGATTTCTACCTCATATTTCTACCTAAATCAAAACTCTGTCATCGAAAAGCTTTTTCAGGGGCGGATCCAGGATTATTTAACCCTTGTCCTGCTGCATAAATTAAGATGCCACACCCACTTCTAATTTTCAGCCAGTCAGATTACTTGATCTGGATTGTTGCTATAAATTCACATACTTAATGACAAACAGTGCAGATCCAGATCAGTTGGCTTCTTCAGAAGCCAATTGATCTGGATCTACACTGTTTGAAAAGGCAGGACATATCCGGGTTCAGCAGGACAAGGGTTAATAGGGGTTCAAAATGTCTGAAGGGGGTTCGATTTGATCAAATTACGATGAGTACCCAAATACTAGGACAGACAAGCCTGAGTTGACGTTGTAGATCCAGATCAGATGCTGCAGGACGCGGGGTCTGATCAGGTCCTACACGGATTGCCTCTCATACAGCAATTTTAGACACATTCGTACGGTAGTAAGATAGAATTGATATTTTTTTATTATTATTATTATTTTATTTTTTTAATTTTTTATTTTTTATTTTTTTTATTTTATTTATTTATTTATTTGTTTTTTATTTTTTTAATTTTTTTTGGAGTATAAGGTAAAGAGTAAGGTGTGCAAATATTCAGAATAAATATGGTATCCAAAATATGTGAAATTTATGCAAATGTTTTCCTGAAAATAAAATTTTTAGTTAAAGGGGGTTCGACTGACCCCAGCCCCCCCTCTCCCTTGAACCCCCTCTGGATCCGCTCATGCATTTCTGCTTATGTCACCATCTGTGCACTATAGATACGCTGAATATAAACGGAGAAATTGTGTTAGTATGCTAAATAATTAATCTCCATCTTTGTCATCGTCTGCCTTATCGTGCTGCTGCTAAACTTTCTTATCATCTTCATCAACAACTGTAACAGCAACCCATACTACTTCTAAGGCATCGTATTTACCCGAAATAAACGGACGGACGAATCTGAGCAAACAGTGTAGACCCAGATCAGACGCCGCATCATGCGGCGTCTGATCAGGGTCTACACTGTTTGCCAGTCATCCAGAAGTGTTTTGACAGATCAAGAGATGATGAAATAGACTTGTTTAAATTTGAATGGTAAGTCAGGTAAAGAGTTAACGTGGTCGAATACTTAAGGTAATTATAGTATATTTCATACAAATTTGCGATCATGCTGAATAAATTAAGTTGCTACGCCCACTTCTTATTTCCAGCCAATCAGATTACTTGACCCGTGTTTTTGATAGAAATTCACATAATTAAAGACAAACAGTGCAGATCCAGATCAGTTGGCGGCTTCTTCACTGATCTGGGTCTACACTGTTTGCTAACACAGGGTTTAATAAGACAAGAATATCATTTCTGAGAATTGGCGTCTATTTTCACGAATATTCTCATTCTGGTACAGGTTAAACACTTCTTGGTGCTGTCGCTGTATTAGTTGCCTTTTCGTCTTCTTGTTCCTCCTCCTCTTCGCCTTCTTCTTCGCTCATTCGCAGTATGGGGGTGTGACATGGACCTGCTGTGGGGAAGGGGGCATGCTTTTGTTTCTACCCTTTCTTCACTATCATTATCTGTCTGTCTGTCTCTCTCTCTCTTTCTCTCTCTGTCCGTCTCTGTGTGTCCGTCCCTCTCTCTCTTTGTCTGTCTGTCCCTCTCTGTCACTCTCTCTCTCTCTCTGTATTACCTCTCCATTTATTTGATCCCTTACTACGAGACGACGCAAAATGACCTAAATTGTTGACGTGTCCTTAAACCACAACCCATTTTCGTTCTGTCCTAAATATTCGAGTTTTTGTCACGGTTACCCTAATTTTTCGGACATACTAACATCTTGCCACGTCTGTTCCAAAACTGAACATTTCCACTTTACTTCCCTTTGGTATATCCAAAAACCACTGAATAAGTGGCAAAAAGTGTAGACCCTGATCAGACGCCGCGTTCTGCGGCGTCTGCTCTGGGTCTACACTGTTTGCACAGACCTGTCTATCCGAGTATATAGGGTAAATACTTATACTTCTTAATTTCGTTTCTCCGTCATTTATTCTAAAAGTATCAAGTTTATAAATCATGCATTAAATATATTTTAGCCTGAATCTTGTCTTTCTTTTTAGCCTTACTCTCGTCTTTGATTTGTGGTTATATTACAGGCTTAATATTACGATGATATACAATACCAAGTATCAGATAGACCTGTACATGACAGGTGGGATTGACCTACATGTGTTTTATAAGGTAACACACACACGCATGCAAGTAGGCACGCGCGCGTGCACGCACGCACACACAGATATCAGTGGCTTATAAACCAATTCACAATCCCTCAGTTTCTGAAATGGGCTCATCGAAATCTGAATTTGAACGCATCGATTGTTGCAAACAGGGATATCGGTCAGAATAACTATTGGACATCAACCAGTGTAGTTCCAGATGAGATGGCTCGTTACGGGCTGTCCCATCTGGATCTACACTGTGACCAGGTATCTCTTTTGGGTGCCTGGCTGAAAGGGTTAATGGCTAGAGTTCCAGACCTGGAGCGCGTGAATGGCAGACGCCATTTTAAACGTTTTCTCACTTTCACGGGGAAAATAAGATGTGAACTTTCCTGCAAAATGCTCACAAAAATATTAAACCCTGTTTTCTGGGAACTATGAGAGAAAACTCCCTACTTTGTCGGATTTTAGTTTTACTTCGCCCATTGCAGAGAATGCTAACGCTTAAAATATCCCGCGTGCCACTATAATGAGCTCAGAACAAATTACCTGCAAAAATGCAAAATAAAGACAGCCGAAGTCCAGGCTTTCCTAGTGTAAATAACTCTCGCCAGAAGAAAAGGGTCCGAAATGCATATGTGGGCAGTGAAGGCCCAGATCAGCCTGCACATCCGGGCAGACAGAAAATTTGTAATCCACAGACAAAATCTTGTGATACTTAAGAATATACAAACGGACAACGAAGGCCCTGATCAGACTGCGCAGATGCGCAGTCTGATCTGGGCATTCGCTGTCCGCATATGCCATAAGGGACCGTGTCTTATGACCCAGCCCAAGTATTTTATCAATCATTGAAACAGAAGTATAAACATTATCGTAATTGATGCAATTTATTCAAATCAGCACAGATCGATATTGTCCCAATATGTGGAAGAAAATATATACCATTCTTACATTTTTGCTGACTCACACAGCATATTGTATCCCAATTTTATTCAATATCACACGCAACGTCGGAAAAGATACCTTATGACATCCGCGCAGACTGATCAGGACAGTCCCTGTTCATGGATATAGCCTACTGAATTCAATGATCCGGTAAGCGGATAACATAGGCCATGACCAGACTGCGCAAAATACACAAACCTTCTTTGCCCTCATGAAGGATCTTACAGCGTTGCTCATTTATTTAGTTTTTCAAGCGAAATAGAGTCGAACTTCAATGGCTCGAACACCTTTGGGACCATGAAAAATTGTTCGAGTCATGGGTAGTTCGAGCCAATGAATGTTAATCATGGTGCCAGGTTAGGAAGGAAATATCGATCTTCTACACAATAATTGTATGTTGAGGCGATTCTAATGAGTACACACAACATACAATGTCACGATAAAATAAGAAAATTTCCTTAAATATTTGTTTTCTTGAGCTATCAGAAGAATTTCGTTGGGACTCAAAAACGAGTTCGAATTAGCCATGGTAAACGAGCCATCGGTGTTCGAGCCATCGAGGTTTGACTGTAGCAAAGAAGAAGTCCAGGGAGAGCCACAATAAAGACCCTAGCCTACAATGACACCAAGAGGAAGAGTAAACCAGCTATGACAGACATATATCACATGTCACAAAACAACGAAAAGCAAAGCAATTGGCTCCCTCTTCCCCAACAAGGTAATCATAAAGGCAGACATGACCCATTAAACACAACACAACCAACAGGGCAAACACGTAAAAAGTCCTGCAGGGAACAGCCACAACGCCTTCGGACAACGCCCATCAAACAAAGAACAATACCAGAACTACTGCCTTAGAACATCAGTAGTAAAAATCTCAGCGGCGGATTCAGAGGGGTTCGGGGTTCATTCGACCCCCACTCCCTCCCCCACAACCCCTTTGACTCAATGTTTCATGCGAAATTTTGGATAAATTTAATAAATTTGGAATACGATATTTACCCTAAATACCCTTGCTCTTTACCTTACACTAATCTCTTCAACAAGTCCATTTTACTGCCTGTGAGTGTGTAAAATTACTGAATGAGCGGCAAATAGTGTAGACCCTGATTAGACGCCGCGTTCTGCGGCGTCTGATTTGGGTCTACACTGATTGCTATGATCTGTCTGTCCGAATACATAGAGCGAGTACAGTAATTTTATCAAATCGAACCCCTCTCAGAAATCATCCCGGATCCGCTCCAGAAATCTACCTGGGATTTAACTCGATCTTATTGACACCAAATCTTCACCCGAGATTCAACTGCACTAACTAATGATGAAGTAACTGCTCGAGTCGCATGGAGGCTTCCTCACAAAATCAGTGAAATATCATAGAATTAAAAGCAACAACATGTAAATCAAGTCACTGCCATGAAACAAGGTTGGGGTCTTGTGACAATCACAATGGAACAAAAATATACAATCAACTCTCGTTATCTCGAATTCCAGGGTACTCTCTGAAACACTTCGAGATATCCGTACCTCGACATTACAGAGTTTTAGAATTGAGGAAAAAATAATTCGAACAACTACATTTAACAAATTTATATGTAATTGGACTCTTGAAGATAAAGCAATTTCTCCTCTTTTCCACAATATTTTTTACTTGTTCGGTTTTCATGTTTAGGAAAGGACAAGATTTTCACTTCGAGATAAGCGGTTGTTCGAGATAAGCGAGTTCGAGATAACGAGGGTCAGCTGTATATATATTGTTCGTCTGTCATTACTGACAATGACCAATCCTAATCAACTGTGTGATGTGTTATTATTTGTGCGTTCTAAGATGGCTGATGAGACCAATCTTAGCTCTAAGCTGCCTGTTGCAGATAGAACAAGAGAGGTCTGAGGAAGAAAGGAACAAAAATAGAACATCATTCATAGGTCGGCGCCGTCATAGAGTGAGACCCGACCTACCGTCATACAGTTAAATAGGATCGCACAGTTATTAACCACGATTAGGTTAAAAACCAAAGCATGGTGTCTGTCAATATTATATCTTGTCCTTTTATAACAGGTAATGTTTTAATTGCTCTGAAAACTGGATTTCCCAAAAAGTTTCCTAAATTTATAAACCAGATCACAGTAAAACTCTGGTTCCGATATTCCTTGTTGCAGAACTATTTTCAAGCAACAGTCGGCTCTCGTTATCTCGAAGTGCGAGGATTCTGTGAAATAGTACTCGAAATCCGTACCTCGACATATCAGATTTGCAGAATTGAGGAAAAATAAATAAAAAAAACAAAACACATTTAACAAATGCATATGTAACTTGACTCCTGAAGTTAGATGAAAATATTGTGGAAAAGAAGAGAAATTGCTCCTTAGGAGCGATTTCTCCTCTTTTCCACAATATTTTGTTACCTCTTGTTAGATTTCTATGTTAAAACAGGAACTTGAATCACTTTGAGATAAGCGGTTAGTTGAGATATGCGAAGTCGAGATAACGGGAGTCGACAGTATTTTCATATTTATCAGTCAAGTCAGGATTTTGAGACGGTCCCCAGCCCCATCGGGATCTAAAGCGATTCCGGTGATAGGATTTTTTTTTTTTTTTTTTTTTTAATTTCTTGAAATGTATTAGACAATTGTCATAATTTCAACTGCGATCATGCTTAACCCATCTTAGACTGAAAAAGAAAAAAAAAACTCTCCCATACTATATATTAAAAAAGTCCAATTTTAATTTTAGGTATATCATCAGGCTATGTGATTCAGATATTCCTAGAGAAGGATCCCAGCGGGCACAAGACGTTTATACAACGTCGGCTCAACGTCGATGCAACGTCATGACGTTGCATCGACGTTGAGGCGACGTTGTATTAACGTCATGTGCCCGCTGGGATAGCTAAATAATGTGCAAGCAGAGGAGACCCTGATCAAAGTCTGCATTCTGGGGTGTCTGGGTCTTCACTGCTTGCAAATGACCCTTTTGGGGTTCTCCAGACTAGAATGGAATAAGTTGGACTGAGTGAATAAATAAATAAGTAATCTATTTGTTCCTCTTAAGCTGCTAAATGTTTACTATTTAAATTACCATGTAATATGTTTGTTTCATTTTGGTGTATTTTGTTTGATTTCGAAATTAACAGGCTATAGCGATTGTAAACAAAAACAGGGTATGATTTCATATGAATACATATATACCTTCTAGGTCGGAGTAACCTATTAAATATCTTTTCGTCTGCCAAATGTTTTGTTTTCGTTTTTTGGGTCGTTTTAAGTTGAACAAAAGCAATAACATTACAAATTAACCTTTACCACTCTCTGGGAAAATTCAGCAGACGTCAAATTGATGATATTTTTCTTATTTTCCCAGGAAACAGGAATTGACATTTCATGCAAATTGTCTCCATTGGAGACAATTTGCATGAAATATCAAATCCTGTCTCCTGGGAAAAATAAGAAAAATATATATTTCAAAATGTCGTCTGCTGAAAATTTTAAACAGACTTCTTATCATTAATGTCCACGGTTCAGTGATGTCAGTCAGCGAAAAGGAATCTTTGCATGAATTTAAGAATGAAAAAGAAAGGCACAGATCAGCATGCATAGATTTTTGCTTTAAACAGTGCCGGGCTTAAATACCAGCAGATGACATTTTAAAAGATTTGTCTTTGCCAGAGAATAGGCTTTGAAAAATTTCATGCTGACTTCGGAGGAGACAATTCTCATGTAACATCAATACAAGCCCCTTTTTCCTGGGATATATGAAAACCATTTTATCAATTTGTCGTCTGCTGATTTTGCCCAGAGTGTGCTAAAGGTGAACTTTTACTTACTCTGTTTTCGACATCTTTCAGACATTGGAATGTTGAATGTCCAATCTCAAACTGCTCGACATTCGAATGTCGACTGCCAAAAGTCGTGCGTCTTGACACTCGAATGTTGAATGTTGTGCTCCTCGACATTCGAATGTTGAATGTCAAATGTCGTGCGGTTTGACATTTGAATGTCGAATGTAGTATGGCTCGACATTCGAATGTCAAGTATTTACTGCTTAACTTTCAAGTGTCGAATGTCGGCTGTGGTGCGGCTAGACATTCGAATGTTTAGCCACACGACATGTCAAATATGAATGTCAAAGGTCGAATGTCCTGCGGCTGGACATTCGAATGTCGTATAGCTAGACATTCGACATTCGAATGTTGTGCGGCTATATATTCGAATGTCGAATGTAGTGCAACTAGACATTCAAATATTGGATGTCGTGCAGCTCGATATTCCAATGTCGAATGTCATATGGCTTGATCGACATTTGAATCTTGAATGTCATGCGGCTCGATATTCGAATGTCATGTGGCTTGACATTGGAGTGTCAAATGTCGTCCGGCTCGACATTAGAATGTCAAATGTCATGCGTCTAGACATTCAGTGTTGAATGTGTTACGGTTAGACATTAGAATTTCGAATGTAAAATGTTGTGGGGCTAGACATTCGAATGTCAAATGTTGTATAGCTGGACATTGGAATGTTGAATGTTGATGTCATACTACTCGACATTCGAATACCGAATGTCAAAAGTCGTGCGTCTTGACACTCGAATGTTGATTGTCGTGCTCCTCGACATTCGAATGTTGAATGTCTAATGTCGAATGTCGTCTGGTTGGCATTCAGGCGAATGTCGAATATTGTGCTGCTCAACTTTCGAATGTCGTATTTTGTTTGTGCTGAGGTTTTACGGCCCAGTCAACCCAGTTGGATCATGTCGAGCGCGGTCAGTTTACCTAACCACACGTTTACTGGGCAGGCTTAGTCCTCTGTGCGGTTAACCAGTATTGTGCACATTCTTTCGCCAGAAACTGACAACTGCCCTTCTTGAATCAGCGGAAGGGAGAGAATGACCGTAGAATCGAATATCGTATGTTTAGCGGCTCGACATTTAAACGTTGAATGTCGGCTTTCGTGCGGCTAGATATTCGAATGTCGAGTGTCGTATTGCTCAACATTCGACAAGTCGAGTAACTTTTTTCGGCAGTAAGGGTAAATGTTTTAGTGAAAATAGAATCAGCTAGCATAATTACAACGTTTTAAAATCACACCAAATGTCACGAAAAGATTATTGGTTATTGTGTCAATATCCGCTCACATGTCAAAATATCGATACCGGAAGTTGTCTATTAGAGCTGACTATTCCGGTTCAATACCTGAACTTAATTCCAGGACTTTATGGGCCGGTCTGGTTTTAGTACCAAATGTAAGACTAAAGACGAGTACTACTTGACTAAAGGCGAGTAACAATTTGAGGCCACTTGCCCTACAGGACGAGTGAGTCCAAGAGAAAATTTCGAGCCCTGCGGCTTGACCTCGGGGGCGGGGGGGCGAGGGAGGTAACTTCCTATATGTTGCATAGTACGGACGTGCGTGCTGAATGGTCCCTTTTTACAGCCCTGCCAGGTATATGATTAGCCCCCTTTTTTCAACAAAAAGTACATGACTGACCCTATTTTTCTTGATTGGTATATGAAAGGCCCCACTTTTCTGACATCCCGGTATATGCACATATTTTTTACTCAGAGATTTTTCGAGGATGCTTGTTCTCTTGGTATTCAATGAATTGACTGCCATATTTGTCTGACTACTAGCAATAAATGGGTACAAAAAACCAAAGTGCAGTATATGAATGAGGCAACATTTCAGACGATCTAGTATATGAATGGGTCCACTTTTTCAAAGGCTAGGTATATGAATGGGGTAGGCACACCCGTACCACAATTACCCCCAAAGTTACCCTCCACGAAGGCTTGACATTCGAATGTGAAATGTCGTGCAGCTGGAAAGTCGAATGTTTAGCCAACTTTACGCAGCTTATTTTCTGGACAAAATAAGAAAACTCCATGATTTTACTCAAAGGCTGCAAAAAGTGAAAATCCGTCCAGTTTTACCACGGGAAAAGGCACCAAAGCTCATCTGCATTCAATGAAAGACAAGGTATGACTGTGCATTCTCTTGACAAATTATACTGGATATATTTTCGTACAGATTCTCTGCTCCTGTTAATCTTTACCACACTATGGGCAAATTCAGCAGACGACAAAGTGATGATAATGTTTTTCTAATTTTCCCCATAAAATAGGATTCGACAATTTATGCAAATTTTCCCCCAAGGATACAATTTGAATGAATTGTCAAATCCTATTTTCTGGGACGAGTAAAAAAAACATTTCAATGACGTCTGCTGAAAATTTCATCCAGTTGGCAAAGCGTTTAAAGGAAAGTCTATTCTCAAGCTGCCGCACGGTAGAGCCACAACATCAGAAAACGTACCTTCAAACATACGCGCCCAGCGAAGATTCAGATCAGCCTGCGCATTCGCGCAGGCTGATCAGAATCTTCACCGGGCGCATTTTTGACAGCCAAGAATGCAAAGTTTCTTCATGCTTAAAAAGAAGACTGATCAGAATGCGGGGATGCGCAGGCTGCTTAAATACTTCGTTTGGCGCATATTCCAGAAGGTACTTTTTTCTCACGTTGAGACTCAACAGCGCTCAGTTACATAATGTGAGACCACCATGCGAAAAGGCGTCTTACTGATATCTGCTGACAGCGGCTGCCCAGACCAGCTTGCGCAGTCTGAACATTGTCGTCGATATCGGCTTACAAAATCAGTTGATTTTGTAGAATACGCTGATGAACAGGAAATGCCCTGGTTATACTGAAGATGCACAGGCTGGTATAGACTATCACTATTTGAATAATCTAAAATGACCTTTTCTGTATGACAAGGTCAATATTGTCCATTAATGGATTTATTATTCAGTATTTATTTATTTATTTATTTTTTTTTTTTTATGATTACAATGCCTCCCGCTGAATTTTGAACTTATTCAGTGTGAAAAGATGGTTGCATCTTGTACGTAAATTGTAAACCATTGATTTTCCACTGTCTGACTGGATTATGGAGCATGAAAGTACAAGGAACTTTCGACTGTGCGAAATATTGAGAATTCGGACGGTTAACCCTTAAACTGCCAATCACAATAATGTCGTCTGCTTTGTCATCTGCTTGTGATTTTAAAGGTCATTTTTGCAAACAGTGTGGACCCAGATCAGACTGCTTCTCTAGGAGCAGTCTGATCAGTGCATTCGGGAAAAAAAAAAGAAATATATCAATATATCATCTGCTGAAATTTTACCCAGAGTGCTAAGCGTTAATCCTTAAAGTGCTAATCACAAGTGCAGCAGACGACATTATGATTATTTGAATAATTTACAGAGAAATATGAATCGTCTGCCTAGCCGACGATGCATATGAAATATCATTTAAGCTATTTAATGATAATAAAAATAAAATGTCGTCTGCTACAAGTTTGCTGAGCACTTTCAGGCTTCTCATTAACTCTGGGCTCAGGTTAACAATCATTCCTCAAATTAAGGTCGGCCTTAACTTCGAGGATCGAGATTTGCAAAGTACATTGTGCAATTCATAGAAAAGCCGATTTTCAACGATGAGATTCTTAAGTACAGTTAGATATCGTCTACTAAACTTTAACAAAACTATTCATTTTAATTGGCTTTAAATATCATATTCCATATATTAAATTTTCGGAACTCAAGTTAAAATAGATCATTACTCTGCAGAATGATTGTAAACCTGGGCCCTGTACTCCGATTTTGGTGATTGGGACTTCTGTTTCAGAGAAATGTAAGAAAAATAACATTACGGGACTCCTACGTT
The DNA here is from genome assembly GCA_964016985.1 of Anodontia alba. Classification (NCBI taxonomy): domain Eukaryota; kingdom Metazoa; phylum Mollusca; class Bivalvia; order Lucinida; family Lucinidae; genus Anodontia; species Anodontia alba. The sequence continues at coordinate 22,656,415 of OZ024828.1, read as the reverse complement.
TGGAGAGAATGGCTTTGGGACTCCTTTTTTTCAAAATCCTAATGATGCCCCTGGCTTTAAGAGTTAATCTTTAATCTCAAACATACATTTTCGGAAATTTCCCTACATAACAATCAAAGCACTGAGAGCACTGATAGCACTAGTGGGTCGATTGTCTCTGAGTGTAGGCTGTGAAAATAGTCCTGAATGGGGACCCTTAACCCTTAACTTCCTGTCATTTAAGCAAACAGTGCAGACCCTGATCAGACGCCGCGTTCTGCGGCGTCTGATCTGGGTCTGCACTGTTTGCCAATGTCCCAAATGTCCCAGTCCAGGTTTCACAGATAACCCGCTATCAACAACACTCTGTCATGGCGAGAAGTATAGCGCGGCTATAAATAAATGTTACCTTAATTTCGTCCAACGCGAAATTGGTCAATGCTATACCTCAAGAATCTTTTGGCGTTTGTATACTATGGCTCGATTGTAGATAAATGACCCAAAAAAGATAGACTAGCTAGAAAACAAACAAACAAAAGAAAATAAACACACGGGTAAAGAAGTAATTAGACTCAAATGGAAGCTGTGTTGTGCCGTACTTTGGCATTTTACTGGCCCATGATGTTAGAAAAAAAAAACAAAAAAACCTTCGGACATGGCATCCAGCGATGAGTCAGATCAGAATCTACTATGGGCTCAGTTTGGAGAGCAAAGCGTGTAAAGTTTTTCACGCTGACAACTGATCGGACTGCGCGAATGCGCTGTCTGTTTTGAGTCTTCGTTGGGCGCACACCGTCCAAAGGTACGTTTTCTAACGTTGTGGCTCTACTGATCGTTGGTATATTAGAGTCAAAGTACAGTGCTACAAAGCTGTCTGCTGGATACTGGTGGTGCATTTCCAACAAATACATACCAACAGCTGAATTTGATTGAATTTGAATTCTGTTACACGGAAAACAGGTCCCCATACCTCGTGGCTAGAGAGCATGTACAGCCAAAATCTTAGTATTGCAAATGAAATGTCTCAATAAACAGTGTCGTAGTGTAAAAGTCTTCCTGTACTTCGTCATAGCAAAAATAACATTTTTTATCCTTTGGGACCATTGAGCTAACTTCAGTAGTACGAAAAACAAAGTTCTGCTCAACTCGAGGCAAGAGGATGGGACAAGTCGCATAACCCAATACTGCACAAAAACGGACTCAACAAAGGATATTGTACTGCTTCCACGATTTATTGCCAAAAGATCCCCTAGCTGTTACAGACATAACTGACTTCACCATCACCAAAACACGCCTATATAATTTTGACCCCTTTAAACCCCACTTTTATATAGTAAAACTGGGGTTTACAGGGGTATACTTTATTTTTTTATTTTGCTAAAAAACATAGATTGTGGGTACTTGTTAGAACCGCCTCGGCGAGGCGGTTCTAACGAGTACCCACAATCTATGTTTTGAGCAGAAATATGAAAAATATCAGATTTTTTAATCTGAAAATTTTCCTTTTTTGGTTGTAAAATTTTCAATATATTTGAATAGGCGTGTTTTCGTAATGACTATGTGTTCAGTGGCGTGTCCTAAAACGTCTCTCTGTACTTCATCACAGCGTAAATTTTATTTTCTGGTCCTTTGGGACCATTGAGCGATTTCAATAGTTCCGAAAATGTTCTGATCAACTCAAGGCTGGAAGGCGTGTGCAGAGACGCATAACTATATACTACGCATGAATTGACTCAATAAAATCAAATTTGCTATTTTCATTTCTTCGATGTGTTCTTTGTTTTACAAGGATCCCCGCTTACAAAATATGAATTAGCCCATTAACGACTGAATAAACTCTCCCACACTATATATTGAGTCCATTTCCGATTTTAGGTATGTCAGGCTATATGATGTAGATATTCCTAAAGAAAAATGGTTTAACTATTTGCAAACAGTGGAAACTCTGATCAGACGCCGCATTCTGCGGCGTCTGATCTGGGTCTGCACTGTTTGCCAATTACCCGTTTGGGGGTCTCCAGGCTTCAATAGGTTAGAAATCCTCAATAAGCAGTACGAATGTGATCGTTACGAAAATATATTACCCTAAATGAGGTAACATTTAATATTGTTGCATACCGTTTATTAGTATGGGCCGTAACATCAGAAAACGCACTTTCGAACATATGCGCCCTGCGAAGATTCAGATCAGCCTGCGCATTCGCACAGTCTGATCAGAATCCTTACTGGGCGTATTGGATAGCCAAGGGTGCAAAGACTTTTTATGCGGACAACGACGACTCTGACAATACTGCGCCGAAGCGTAACCTATTTTGAGTTTTCGTCAGGCGCACATGAAAGAATGTACGCTTTCTTATGTTGCGGCGCAGTATAATGTCTTTATATGGACCATAACCAAACTTTTGATGTGATTTTCCCCACGTTACATAGCTAGTCGATAAACATTTAAATTAAAGTTTATTTTTGGTAGGTATATATACGCGCAATTTATAACATTTTGTTTTTCGTATAATTATTTACCTTCGAATTTTACTACCCTCTTGAAACTTCCGGAGACGACAAATTCATACAAGCTATGTGTACCTAAAGAATCAGTCAGAAACTTGTAAAATTCTATCTTAAAGAAGCACAACTCCAGAATATAATCAGCTCTACTCAGGCAGATATTGTTATGGGATCACAATCATGGCTAACTTCAGACATTAAATCGACTAAAGTTTTCCCACTCTCATACAAGTGCTACAAAAAAGACAGATCAAATGGACATGGTGGTGGTGGTGTTTTCCTTACCATTTCAAGTATTTATGAGAGTTAAGAGCCAGAAGAACTTCAAGCTGACAAGGACTGTGAGTTAATTTGGACCAAGTCAAAGTTTGGGGCGGGGCCAAAGACCTTTACATTGGGTCATGCTACAGGCCACCTGATAACCATGATAGAGAGTACCTCAAGGAAGCCATGGGTTGATGCATTACGAAAACACATTTATTCAAATATAGAGAAAATTTCACCTCCAAAAACTGAAATTTTTCAGCTGAAAATACTCTGATATTTTTCATATTTCTGCTCAAAACATAGATTATGGGTACTCGTTAGAACCGCCTCGGAGAGGTGGTTCTAACGAGTACACACAATCTATGTTTTGAGCAGAAATAATAAAAATAATGTATACCCCTGTAAACCCCAGTTTTACTATATAAAAGTGGGGTTTAAGGGGGTCAAAATTATATAGGTATGTTTTCGTGATGAAGCATATCGTCTCTGTACAGGAAAATGAACAAACTTTTCAAGAAACAGAGGGCAAGCAACCGGGCAAAAGATGTTTCGAACGATAAACAGATACGTGCCTGAGTGCAAAAAGCTGAAAGACAGGCATACTGGAGACACGTCGAGAACCTCGTTGAAATTGATGACCCGGAGACAGACCAGAACCCTGGAAAGCAAAATAATTTTTGTCATTCATAAAATATCTCTGGAAAGACAACTGCGAAGTTGCTTCACTAAAAGGAAATGTGAAGATGCATGTGGACCCTTGAGACAAAGCCAACATCCAGGCCTCGAGGTTATAAAACTTTTTTCTTGCTCAAAGCTGAGCATGAAATTTTTCATACTAATTAATCTCAAATTACTAACAATGCCTAATTCCTTCTTACTAAACATAGCTGAACATGAAAATTTCTCTGCTAATAAATATGAAAATGCCAACTATTGTTGGCTTTTTCATATTTATTAGCAGAGAAAATTTTATGCTCAGCTGAGTTGAGCATGAAAACAGTTTTATAAGCTTTGGGCCTGAATTGGCAGTACGAGTCAACCTTTTCACGAGAAGATACCTCAAACATACCACATCCAAGAGAACCTTGCGAGTCAATGTCAGACATTATTGTTACAAAAGAGGGTATTGCAAAGCTTTTGTGGGGGATCAACCCCTGTAAAGCGTGTGGACCTGACATGATCCTGGCAAGGATCCTTAAAAAACTAGCAGAAGGGTTATCTCCGCTAGTGACGGCGATCTTCCAGAATTCCTTCGACTTCGGTACTGCACTATGCGAGTGGTGGTCTGCAAACGCATCAGCTATTTTCAAGAAAGGCGATCGTTTCAAAGCCAGCAACTACCATCCAATGTCATTGACAATTCTGCTGCACTCCAGGAGCACTTCATTACAAGTAACATCCTGAGACACCTAAAGGAGCATGATACACTCACTGACTGCCAGCATGGATTCCGAGCGCGCCGCAGCTGCGAAACACGACGCGTCACCTTTTCAGTAATTCTAATGTAGCTTAATGATCCCAAGGGACTAGAAACTTTTAAGTACACCACAGTGAAGTACAGTCGAACTTCAATGGCTCGAACATCTTTGGGATAATGGAAGTTTGTTCGAGACATGGCTAGTTCGAGCTACTGAGGGTTAATCATAGCGCCAGGTCAGGAGGCAAATGGGGACAATTTAGGATTGTCTTTTCCAACTTCTATAAAATAATGGTATGTTGTGTTTACTCATTAGAATCGCCTCGATGAGGCGATTCTAATGAGTACACACAACATACATTTTCAGGATAAATTTAGAAAATATCCTTAAATATTTGTTTTCTTGACCTATCGGAAAAAAATGTCCTACGGACTCAAAAACTAGTTCGAGTCATCCACGGTAAACGAGCCGTCCGTGTTTGAGCCATTGAGGTTACACTGTATAAGGAGCCAATGTATAGCCGCCACACAGCACTTTATACCAGTTGAAGTGAAGATGAATGCGTTCTGAAAACAGGCATATTTTGGAGACAAAAAAATGAACATAGCAGACCAACTACAGTCGACTCTCGTTATCTCGAATTCCAAGGGACTCTCTGAAACGCTTCGAGATATCCGTACCTCAACATATCAGATTTTCAGAATTGAGGAAAAAATAACTCGAACAACCACATTTAACAAATATATATGTAATTGGACTCTTGACGTTAGAGATATATCGAAAATATTGTGGAAAAGAGGAGAAATTGCTCCTTAGGAGCAATTTCTCCTCTTTTCCACAATATTTTTTACTTGTTGTTAGATTTTCATGTTTAGGCAGGGACAAGATTTTCACTTCGAGGTAAGCGGTTATTCGAGATAAGCGAGTTCGAGATAACGAGTGTCAACTGTATATACTTTTTTCGTGCTCAACTATGCTAAGCATGAATATTTTTTTCTGCTAATAAATCTCAAATTATTAACAATTGCAAATTCTTTCTTGTAAAACATAGCCGGGCATGTCAAATTCTCTGCTAATAGATATGAAAGTGACAAACTTTGTTGGCATTTTCATATTTATTATCAGAGAAAAATTCATGCCTAGGTGAGTTGGGCATGAAAAAAGTTTTATAGCCTCGGGGTCCAGTTTTATTGAACTTGTTAATTAGCAGTAATATAACGTGCAACACTGCTCAAAATCTCCTAGTCTTGTAAAATGTTCCTGAAAGTAGCGGCGCATGTGACAACAATTTTCAAATCTTTGAAGTTGAATAATCTTCTTATTTGCCATCTGATTTTTATCCAGTCCAAGGTGTTTGAACTTTGAGGATTAGAGTGTATAGATATTGAAAATAGAATACAAGCCCATACGACACAATCCCAGTCTTCAGACTGCACTAAATCGATGGAGTTTATATTCGGTTCATTTGTCAAATTAAAACGCTTCCATTCACCACTGATAATTAAGATCGGATAACCGATACTCTTTTGTCATTTTTTTTTTCTATCTTGTTTGCTCTCCTTATTATAAAATCTCCGAAAAGTCTATTGACAATCGAAGACCATGTACATAATACGGCGACCGCAATTGATATGGTGTCCGTGTCATGGGAAATTCCGTATGTATGTGAATCGGGACACATCATTTCCTACAAGATGACGTGCGCCCAGCGAAGATACAAATCAGCCTGCGCGTCCGCAGTGTAATGAGTCTTTGCAGGCTACTCTGTAGTTAGCCAAAGATCCAATCACAGGAGGCACAAAACGTTGAAACAACGTCGTATCAACGTCGATGTAACGTCATGACGTTGCATCGACGTTGATGCGACGTAGCCAGAGATCCAATCACAGGAGGCACAAACCGTTGTAGCAAAGTCGTATCAACGTCGATGCAACGTCATGAGTTGCATCGACGTTGATGCGACGTTGTATAAAAGCCACGTGCCCGCAGGGAAGCGTATTCAGTTGGATAACGTAGACTGGATTCACAGGTTGATCTGAGACTTCGCAGGACACACATGCAAATTTGTAGGAAACGCTTTGCCCCGGTTCACATGTACCATCTGTGAAGAGAAAATGTTCAGTTTTGCCTACGCATGCGCGGTCCAAGTGGGGCACATGCAGGCCGTTCTATGGATGTTCTCAAATGCCGATGGTGCTGAATGTATGAATGCGCAAAGTGGACAACAGGACGATTCGGATCTGCACCATTAAATAACGTTTAGCAAGAAAAATGGTACCTTGTCGCACAGAAAAAGCAAGTCTTCATAAGTAAAACAGTTATATGATGTTTACTGCATAGTTTTTCCATGACGCATGCGTAAATGCGCATGCTGATCTGGGTCTGTGTATTTCGACTCTACAAATATCTTTTTTACAGTCGCCGCTTTGTTTCGTAATATATTTGATACGTAAACAGAATCACGGCCTAACCCATTAATGCCGACTGGACTTCTGCCTTAACTCTTTGGACGTCCATTTCCAATAGAAGGGGTGTCTGGTTAGTTTTAATCATTACCATGTATTACGAAAACTCCTGTATTTAATGCAATCAATGTAGACCCTGATCAGAGGCCGCATTATGTTGCGTTTGATCTGGATCTATACTGTTTACCAATGTCCCTTTTATGGTGGGAGGAGGGTCGCGGCAAGGCAAATAGGGTTTAATACTGCACATGTAATGTTTTTAAACAAACACAATTGCTTTAAACAACATGTCTGAGGGGTGTTTCAGCAGTTCCTAGACATTGTGTAATGTTTTTCTGTCAAATTTTCTTAGGTACTAAAATATAAATTGCTACCTTAGCAACTCAAATAACGCTCCTTAGATCTAGTTAAATTTCAAATAAAATATAAAAAAAAAAGTTCAAATGAAAGTCGGTGCTGAATATTCATGGGCGCCGCCTATAGGGGCCTGCGAAATTAAAGGGTTGTCTGATGCCCCTGTGTCAGAGCTGCTAGTTTCCTGCCTGTCCGAAACAAATGTCATCTATGTGTTGTCGCTTATCTGAATTCTCGTTAAATCTCACAGGTGATAATTCAGTCCGTTTCGATTTTGTCATTTCACCTCCAAAAAACTGAAAATTTTCAGATAAAAATCTCTGATATTTTTCATATTTCTGCTCAAAACATAGATTGTGGGTACTCATTAGAACCGCCTCGGCGAGGCGGTTCTAACGAGTACCCACAATCTATATTTTTAGCAGAAATAAGAAAAATAATGTACACCCCTGCAAACCCCAGTTTTACTATATAAAAGTGGGGTTTAAGGGGGTCAAAATTATATAGGCGTGTTTTCGTGATGTATTAGCGATTCCTACATATATGATAACCATATCACGGGAAGTGACCAGCCTAGCAACATCATAGCAACACCAAAGACGATAATAAAGAAAATGAGTGGACATTAAACGTGCGTAAGTCGCAGCTGGTTTGAATGAATCCCGTTTGTAATCAGAGAGAGATCTTCTGGAACAGCCTTCGTATGCATCGGAATCGCTGCCAGTCCATCAAAACAAATGGATGGTACCTTTTCTTTTGTCTGGTTCCAGTCTTCTGTGGATCAACGATAGAAAATATAAATGAAGGAAATTTCTCTGTGAACTTTTCAAGATGTGAGATAAGATATTGTCATTGTTAGCAGTTAAGAATAGGATATATTTATTTAACTTGTTAACAATAGTCAAATCGTTCAAACACCTTTTAAGTTATGAATGAACTTTGAGTTTTCGTTAATTTGTGAATGAATGAGAATAAAAATATCGCGGAAAACGGAAAGTGTAAAATAATTATCTATTACTGCACTTTTATTGAGCAATAGAGTAGAGATTTAACGCCTAGCATGCTGGATAAAAATCAGCAAATTTAGAATATTATCTTATTTTTCCTAGAAATTGGCTTTGACATTTCATGCAAATTGTCTCCACATGATATTTCAAAGCCTATTTTCTGGGAAAGATAAGGAAAGTATTATGATTTTTTGTCTGCTGATTTTGTCAAAAAATCGAATTAATGATATCACTAAATAGAGATGAATTTGTGATATCACTGAATCGAATTAGCGATATTACAAAAACGATTTAGTTATATTATAAATAGAATCAGTGATATCACTAAATCGAATGAGTGATATCACAAAAAAACATGCCCAGTTTGTGATATCACAGATTCGATTTTGTGATATCACAGAATCACAATTAGTGATATCATAAATCGATTTTGTGATATCACAGAATCACAATTAGTGCTATCACATAATTATTGGTGATATCACAAAATCGATTTTGTGATATCACAAAATCGATTTAGTGATATCACAAAAAAGGGGATTCCTAGTAAAACGGCACCTCATACAGGGCACAGGTCAACGTACAAAGCGCACAGACGCACAGACAGTTTTATATGTGGCACGTGTTCCGTTTGCTGTTCCTCTTGGTGTCATTGGTAGACAATGTTCAGTGATTGTTGCGTTTCCGTGACATCTTCTTTACTATATTTCGGACAGAGACTATTTGTATGCAGACACATGCCATTACAAAAACATGCCTATTCAAATGTACTGAAAATTTTACCACCCAAAAATGAAAAATTTTCAGATAAAAAAATTCTGATATTTTTCATATTTCATCTCAAAACATAGATTGTGGGTACTCGTTAGAACCGCCCCGATGGGGCGGTTCTAATGAGTACCCACAATCTATGTTTTGAGCAGAAACAAGAAAAATAATGTATACCCCTGTACACCCCAGTTTTACTGTATAAAAGTTTGTTTTTTTGTTTTTTTTTTTGTTTTGTTTTTTTTGTTTTTTTTTCAAAATTAGGCATGTTTTCGTGATGCTACGGCATGCTGGACGTTTCAAGGTAGTTTTCATAAATCGGGTGTTCTTTCAGTATCTATACTACATGGCGGTCCTGTCTTACTTCTCTACAACAGCCTCTCTTGGGGACCCATAAACTTGCTCATGAGGTAGGCGGCTATAGTTCAGAGGGTAAATATGAAGACGCGTTTTCGTTTGGCGCGGTCCAGGGTACATGTATACGTAGAAGCCTAGTGTGCAGAAACAATATTTAGATTTTGTATATCTGCCAAGACCCCGGCGAGACTACTAATGTCTTAAGAAAATGATTTTAGCAGAACCTGGCTTCACAACTATTCCTTAAGTAAAGGTCGACCTTAACTTTAAGGACTGAAATTTGCAAAGCAAAATTTGCGCTTTCATATAAGTCATGATTCCAACGATGAAACAGACAAGTAAAGATTTGATATCGTCAACTGAAGTAACAAAATTATTCAATGTACCGTATTCGACCTAATTACCGCACATACTCCTATAAGCGCACAGTCAAGCAATTCCATAGTCTTCAGATTATAGCCAGTGTACTTTTTGTCTACTTCTTTATAAAGGCATATGTTGTGGGTACCCATTTGAGTTGCATCGACTTGTCGATGCAATTCAAATGAGTACCCACAACATATGTTTCAATAAAGAAAATCAGAAAAAAAACTTGCTTAAACACCAAATAAGGCCTTTGCTGATATTTGTTTTTAAGGGAATCCTTAGTAAGTAGAGTCATATTTTGAAAAACCTAAGCGCACTGTGCGGTAATTAGGTCGAATACGGTAGTTTAGTTTAGATGCCTCAATCCAGCGACATATTAAAGAAAGTATATCATTGACGTTAATAGGTATTGGGTGGTAACAAATGAAAATCAATTTATCAAACATTATGGATGAGACAAGATCTATAAAAAATAGCGTTAATGAACTGTAACAACATTCTGTCGTATAACCTAAGCACAATCTATTACACAACAATAGAGTAGTATACGAATGTGTGTGCGTGTGTGCGTGCGTGCGTACGTGATTATGTGTGTACGTACGTACGTACGCATGTATGTATGTATGTATGTATGTATGTATGTATGTATGTATGTATGTATGTATGTATGTATGTATGTATGTACGTACGTACGTACGTATGTACGTACGTATGTACGTATGCGACGGTAGGCTAATCGGATTTCTGGCTGTTCGCATACGGAAAAAAGAACCCTTTTCACACGTACAACACCATATGAGCCGTATTCACAGAAAAAAAAGAAAGAAAAAGAAGATCTACTTCGTACATGTCCGCCCAGCGAAGAATCAGATCAGCCTGCGCATCCGTGCTGTCTGATTAAAATCATCACTGGGCGCATTTAGGATACTTAAGGATACAAAGTTTCTTCATGCGGACAACGAAGTCCCAGCTATATAGCATTTCTTTATAAATCTATAGCGGGCCGTTATCGTCCCGTCAGCTACAACGAAGTCCCAGCTAGCATTCTATAGCGGGCGTTATCGGCCCGTCAGCTACCCTGACGGGCCCATAATGGCCCTCTATAGATTTATGTAGAATACTTACTGGGGCCTCTGATCAGATTGTGTATGCGCAGGCTGGTTTGTGTCTTCGTTGGGCGCACGTGTCAGTAGGTACGTTTTCTCACATTGCGGCTGATACACTGTAAGCGGACAGCGATGACCCTGATCAAACTATCAGGCTTGGCCTTTAGGGGTCCGTATATTAAGCCCAAAACATTTTTCTTTTTTTGTATGCTCCAACTTCTGTCCCCCAACTTCGAAGCAAATTGCTTTAAATTTGTCCGTCCGGTCGTCTGTTTGTCCGTGCGTCACGCTTTTGAGATCTCTCAATCTTTGGAACCATATACAATCTATGCTATGATTTTGAAATTTCATATCTGCATTGCTTATGAAAAATTGGCTGGCCCGTATTTTTTTCTTTTCTGTCAGACCCTTCATGGTGGAGTTTTGGCCCCTTTTCAGACTTAGGAATTTTAGCATATGAAAATCTTGTAAGCAAAATATCTAAGGAAACACTTCAGTTTGGCTTATGATATTACGTAGCCAATCAGGAAACATTGTGAAGATGACAAAAATGTTATAAATACAGTCGACTCCCGTTATCTCGAATTCTAAGGGACTTACTGAAACACTTGGAGATATCCGTACTTCGACATATCAGAGTTGAGAGAGTGAGGAAAACAATAAATTGAACAACCACATTTAACAAATGAATATGTAATTTGACTCCTGAAGTTAGAAATATATATTATAAAATAATGTGGAAAAGAGGAGAAATTGCTACTGAGAGCAATTTCTCCTCTTTTCCACATTATTTTGTTACCTGTTGTCATAGTTTCATGTTAAAACAGGGACCAGATTTTCACTTCGAGATAAGCGGTAATTCAAAATAAGCGAGTTCGAGATAACGAGGTTCTACTGTATTTGTCCAAATTATGCCTCTCTTTAGGCTTAGACATTTTAGCAAATGAAAATCTTGAGTTTGGTTCATGAACTTATGCAAGCGGTTTGGAACCAATCCCCTTTTCAGACTTAGGTATTTTAGCATAGAGAAATCTTGTAAGCAAAATATCTCAAGAGCTAGGTCCTTGCAATTCTATAGACCATCAGGGATCATAATGTAGATGACCTTATTAGCCTTTAGTGAAATTTTATTGATGCTTGTCCAAATTATCATCACGAAAACATGCCTATATAATTTTGACTCCCTTAAACCCTACTTTTATATAGTAAAACTGGGGTTTACAGGGGTATACATTATTTTTCTTATTTCTGCTCAAAAACATAGATTGCGGGTACACGTTAGAACCGCCTCACTGAGGCGGTTCAAACGAGTACCCACAATCTATGTTTTGAGCTGAAATATGAAAATGTTAGAATTTTTTATCTGAAAATTTTCATTTTTTGATGGTAAAATTTTCAGTATATATTTTTGTAATGTTTGTTTTATTTTTCTGTACTAATGTACCCTTCAGGCTATAAACTGACGTAATTTGTCACTTTTGTCGGTTGATGGTTAAATATGTAACATTTCGTGTTTTATTAAACAATAAATGGCTACCTTTTAGCTTTGTAATTAATGTTTAGCATTCTCAAGGCGAAGCTCTGCTTTAGGCAAAAAGAAAAAAAAAATATGTTTGTTGATATTTCAGTAAGTTAAAGGCACAGAGTGACTTAAATATTTTAACCTTTATCACTCTCTAGTCAGATGCAGCAGATGACAAACTGATGATATGTTTCATTTTTTTTTAGAAAATAAGTTAAGACATCACGAAAACATACCTATATAATTTTGACCCCCATAAACCCCACTTTGATATTGTAAAACTGGGGTTTACAGGGGTATACATTATTTTTCTTATTTCTGCTCAAAAACATAGAGTGTTGGTACTCGTTAGAACCGCCTCAGTTTTTTTAATCTGAAAATTTTCAGTTTTTGGAGGTGAAATTTTCTACATATTTGAATAGGCGTGTTTTCGTAATGTTTATCCCAGAAAACAGAATTTGACATGAAAATTGTCTTCCGCAGTCTGATCAGGACCTTCGCTGTCCTCTGACAGCATCATTTGGTATTGAAGATTATGTTGACGAAGGATCTGATCAGACAGGGTGGGTATGCAGACTGGTCTGGGCAGTCCATTAAGCAAATATATTGAAAAAGTCACCACCAAAACCTGAAAGTTTTCAGATAAAAAAAATCTGATATTTTTCATATTTTTGCCCAAAACATAGATTGTGAGTACTCGTTAGAACCTCCTCGCTGAGCAGAAATAAGAAAAATAATGTATACCCCAGTAAACTCCAGTTTTACTACATAAAAGTGGCGTTTAAGGGGGTCAAAATTATATAGGCATGTTTTCGTAATGAAAACGCCTCGGTGCTGTTACATTTGCCCCAAAGATGCATTTTCGCATAGTGTATGTCATTTTAACACGCTTGTGACGAAAACACGTACGAACAAATTTTAAATACTGATATTTAAATTCGGCATCTTAAAGCATGTTAAATGCATATCCTTGCTAAGGAGTCCCTTACTTGGAATAACATTAAATGACACACTAGAAGACCGAAATTCCGTATAAGGTACTGTATGTCAAAATTTAAACATTGTAATTCAGACCGATCTCTCCGGCACGCAGTACGTGGGTGGAGGAGCGGATTGGCGAAGGGGGTTGGGTGGGGGGAGGGGGAATGGGGAGTACGTTGGGTGTAGAACTGGGCAGGCGCTAGAACTCTAAATATTATTGTTAAGACAGGCTTTTGGGGACCCTTAAATTTAGCCCATTGAAGACTGGAGACCCCTAAACGCGTAACTGACAAACAGTGCAGACCTAGACCAGACGTCACAGAATGCGGCATTTGATCAGGGTCTCCACTGTTTGTAAATAGTTCAACCGTTTTTCTCTAGGAATATCTATATCATATGGCCTGACATACCTAGAATCGAAAATGGATTTTTCTAATATATAGTGTGGGAGAGTTTATTCAGTCTTTAATGGGTTAGATTTAGCAGAAAATCATTCGGAAAAACATACAACCTAAATTCACACTCTACGTGAATGTGGGACAATCGTTTTTCTGTTGAGATCAAACAATAGTTGGATACAATCTTCATAGAAGCAACCAGGACACCAAACTGTATGATATTCAAACAAAAATACATCTTTGTTCGGTTTGGAGGAGGGTCACTCCAAACTCAAGTGAGGTATTTTCTATAACATCACGAAAACACGCCTATATAATGTTGACCCCCTTAAACCCCACTTTTATATAGTAAAACTGGGGTTTACAGGGGTATACGTTATTTTCCTTATTTTTGCTCAAAAATTAGATTGTGGATACTCGTTAGAACCGCCTCGCCCGATGTTGCGGCGACAATAGGGCGACGGACTGCTGCTTGTTGCCTTTGTTTTGACTCTCTTTGGGCTTTGAGATGCCAGTCAGGAAATACAAAACCCTTTTTAACGTCAGAATAGGTATGGATTCATCAGTCTGCAATATTTCTGAAAGTATCCATCGATATCTAATGTCAGTTTGAATAACCAGTATTTATAGGAGCAATAAAAATAATATGTTAATGAAATTATTTCATACAATGAGTTCGCTCAAAATGTTCTTGATTTATTCAATAGATTCCATGAGTGAAACTCTAGCCCGCAACCTTTAGCACACCAGTCAAACGCGCTAACCGCTTGGTCTAAACATATTTCATTTTACAATTTCACAATGTATCTCTGCAAATGTATAAATTATATACAAATTGGATTTGAAAAAAAAAAAAACAAAAAAAAAAAAAAAAAACGTTTTGCTACAGTGACATATATATATTTTACGCTGAAACAGCATAAAAACTGTCAAGCAAGAATAAAAATACATGTACAGTCGAACTACAATGGCTCGAATATTTTTGGGACCATTAAAACTTGTTCGAGAAATAGGTAGTTCGATCCACTGGGGTTTAATCATAACGCTAGATCAGGAGGCAAATGGATATTGTTTAGGGATGTCTTTTTTATTTCAATGTATGTTGTGTATACTCATTAGAATCGCCTCGATGAGGCGATTCTAATGAATATACGCAACAAATATTTCATGAGAAAATACAAAAACTTCCCTAAGGGGTGGTCGGTGTGGCGAAGATGTCGTGTATCTTACGTCATCAGGGCGTCCAACTGATATTGGCTTACAGTTGGGCAAAGCCTGCTATTCTTGTAGCAGGTCAGGGTAGAGGGGGAATGTTTTTATTTCACCTGTTTCTTCACTTTCATTCCTGTTCCTCTTTCTTCCCTGGCCCTCTCTTTCATCTCATAGAAGATTTGCCTTTCTCTGGGATACGACACAAAATGACCCACAAGGGTTGACGTGTCGTTAAACCCCAACAGAATCAAAAACAATTGTTTTTCTTTGGGCTATCGAGGAAAGTTCCTAGGGACTCAAAACGAGTTCGAGTTAGCCTTTGTAAACGAGCCATCGGTGTTTGAGTCACTGGGGTTTTACTGTAGTTTTCTGAAGTCCTCTTCGGAGGTGAAGAGGTAACGGAAGATAGAAAGCTTTAAGAAAGAAAAAAAAAAGAAAGAAAGAAAGAAGTAGGTGATGGTATCTTCACTAGTAATTGAAAGCGACAGTATATGTTTTTATACATGACAGTTATATTTATCACATGCATGCAATGCGTTTACAAGCATGACAGGTGTCGCTAACCATCATTCTATATACGAATATGCCCATGGCTGATTCATCTGTATTTACTCTTGTATTTGAGATATTTTCTTCCTAAATCAAGCCAGCTTAACCTTTACTACTCTTTGGATAAATTCAACAGACGACAGAAAGGAAGAAAGAAACAAACAAACAAAAGAAAAGAAAGAAACAAAGAAAGAAAGCAGTTTTATTTGATATACAGGGTAGTTTGTAGAACGACGAACCATGAAATATGTAGATTAGCGTAACCAGTTACTGTAACCAGACGACATTATTTATAGGCCCAGCCATGGGAAAATGTCCCTATCACATATGTAGACAGCAAAGGTCAAGGTCAGTCCATGCTTCCGTGCAGTCTGGACAGAATATATACAGATATATATACTCAAGTATCTAATGAGTCTGTAAGCGGATAGCGAAGGCCCTGGTCAGACTGCGCATGCGCAGTCTGATCTGGGCCTTCGATGTCCGCATATGCTATAAGACCCACTTTCTCATAAAAAGGCACATAAGGGTACAAATATAAAACCCGGAGGCGAATAATGCAGTTTGTTTTTGATCATAAATTTAGTTTAGCGCTTAGCACGCGGCAGACGATATTTTGAAATATTTTTTCTAATATTTCCCAGGAAACAGAATTTGACATTTCATGCAAACTGTCTTCAATGGAGATAATTTGCATAAAATGTCAAATCCTGTTTTCTGGGAAAAGTAAGAAAAATATCATCAATTTGTCATCTGCTGGATTTGCCCAGAGACTGAGCCCAGAGAGCTGAAATTTGATGCAATGAACCGATTAAGTTTCGGATATGTTCTAGGTGGCTGGTCTTATTATCATTACGAAACAGACACAGATTTACAACCACGTTACCCCACCCACCAACGAGAAATGGTACTTCAGGGTATATAGCTCCAAATAATGTGTGTGTGTGTGTGTTTGAAGTGCATGTATTGACATTGTCACAGTTCTGTTTTGTTTGTGCGTCGGTGGTTTTTATATGTTGCGTTTGTTTTACCATTGTTTGTTCCTCATCTTTCCTTCTTTTGGTGCCCCGAGAAGGCTGTGCTTCCTGACTGTGGCATTTCCTGGACATTGTACTTATATTTTGTGGAGAAATGAAAGAAATATTATGTGGATACGACTCGTATGTAGAGTTATAGTCAAATCAAGATGTTCGTCTTGTGTTTCTCGAATGTTATTACAAGTACTATTATACATCACGAAAACACGCCTATATAATTTTGACCCCCTAATACCCCACTTTTATATAGTAAAACTGGGTTTTACAGGGTTATACATTATTTTTCTTATTTTGCTAAAAAAACATACATTGAGGGTACTCGTTAGAACCGCCTCGCCGAGGCGGTTCTAACGCGTACCCACAATCTATGTTTTGAGCAGAAATATGAAACCATCAGTTTTTATCTGAAAATTTTCAGGTTTTGGAGGTGAAATTTTTTATATATTTGAATGGGCGTGTTTTCGTAATGTAGAGTGGTCAGATCAAGGCGTTCGTCTTGTGTATCTCGAATCAGTTGTTACTATATATTGTAGTAAATCTCAACCAACGCCAGTCAAAGTGGGCAATGCATCAGGTTGATATGACATTCACTATTTGCAAATGGACAGAAAACTGCGCTTTTCTCATGGACCATAAGGGAGGCATAAATCAGATTTTGTCGTAATAAAAGTTGAAATTATTTTTATACTGAATCGTTTAAATCTAGATTCTAGATTTAGGTATTATTATGAGTTTTAAATATCACAAACCTTTACATAAATTGGCAATTATAAAGATGTTCTGTAAAAGGAATCCCATTACGAAAACATGCCTATTGAAATATACTGAAAATTTTACCACCAAAATACGAAAATTTTCAGATAAAAAAATGATATTTTTCATATTTCTGCTCAAAACATTGATTGTAGGTACTCGTTAGAACCGCCTCGACGAGGCGGTTCTAACGAGTACCCACAATCTATGTTTTTGAGCAGAAATAAGAAAAATAATGTATACCCCTGTAAACCCCAGTTTTACTATACAAAAGTGGGGTTTAAGGGGGTCAAAATTATATAGGCATGTTTTCGTGATGCTACGGAAACAGAACACCCGAAGAAATGAAACAATACTCTCGGCTTTACTACGTCTGTTAATGTGCACTATTAGATTGTTCTACAATGCATTTGGCTCAGTAAGTTATAAAACTTTGCTCAACTCAGCTGAGCATGAAATTTGTCCTGCTAATTAATCTCAAATTACTAACAATTGCAAATTCTTTCTTGCTAAACATAGCTAAGCATAAAAATTTCTCTGCTAATACGAGAAAATGAAAATCAATCAATTAGTCAGATTTTTAACGTAGCCGAGCAACTGAGTCACATAGGGGCCTGGATTAGTTTTAATGGACGACTGGGTTGGCTTGAAACGGGCCTGGTTATAATTCATAACAAATTACCTCGCCAGATAATGTGCGTGTAAATAGTCGTCCAGTCTGTAAGTTTCGGAATATTTAGACTATCGGCCGAAAACGGTTGAGCTTTCAATCTCGTACCTAAAGCGTGTAAATTTCGACTGCACAATGCATTTCGGTACTCAGCTCGAGTCATGAAAAAGATTCTTTCACTAGCCACATGCCAGTCGTCGCCGGAAAGGGTGCAAGGCGTGTGTCCTTACCCAGATGGCAAGCGGGTGTCCCCACCCCCCTCCCACCTAGTTTGTTGGGTGTCCTCACCCAGGAGGTGCTCTCTTTAGCGACCGTGTCTTCATCGATGACCTAGATATTCGCTGGTTCAAGTTAACAGAGAGACCTTTCGCCTTCCGGGTATTCGCAAACCTTCTCGAGGAACTCTATGCATGTGACGTTGTTGTTGTAAGGGTTTGGCGTTGTGTCAATCTTCTTCTCGATAGCGTCGTACCAGGTTTCTTCATAGTTCTTGGACGTTGGACCGTTGATGATTAGCCACCTCTTGTGCTCTGCATGGTATAAGAAGTATACGGGCAGGTCAACGTTAACTGTTTCATCTGGTCAATCTGTCCTGGTCGCCTTGATGATGTGGGCGTCGAACCTCGAGAACTTGCAGCTATGTACCTCTTGCAAGTCATACTTTTTTTCATGAAGTGGGTATGACTTCTTAATCTGGCTGTAATAATATCTGGTCGGCGGTTCGGCGAAGTCTTTGGTCGATGAAGTGGTCCTTGTTTTCTTCTTCGGCGGGGCATCTGGAGATGAAGTCGGTGCTGGTCTATAACTAGTACGTGATACGGTTATGGCTGCTGTAGTCTTGTAGCGTGGTAGTGTGATGGTCTCTGGTTGATGTTGTAGTGTCCGCGTCGGTAGTGGTGGCATCTCCCTCTCCACCCACTCAGCATTCTACGTAAATCTATATCGGGCCGTCATCGGCCCGTCAGGGTAGCTGACGGGCCGATGACGGCCCGATGTAGATTTACGTAGAATGCTAGCTTGGCAGATGCGGCGTTGTTCGGCGAGCTGGCGTCTGTCTTCTTTGTTGTCTAGCTGGTGCGGACTTGCGAGGCCACTCGCCAACAGGGGTTGTAGGCCGCCTCCTACTTTCAACCCCCTTCTTGTCAAAGCGTTAGTTAAAGTCTCCTCTATCTTGACGTGATCTTTCCCGTCCGCCATTCTCCATGATGGGGACCCGTCGAATTTGTACTGTCTCAAGGTGTTGAGAAGTACTGCAGGCAGCAAATCAGTCATGGTTGGTTGGTTAGTTGGCTATTCAATATAGGGAGGCCGCGGTTTTCAACACCTCCCTAGGGACCTGGCGAATGTTAATGCATTGAAAAACCATGTTCGATTGCCGTTATTGCATAAAAACATTTGCTACATTTCGCGTTATTTCTTGCACTATTTTGTTTCGCCTTTTCACCGATGTCTCGAGAACGCAATTTCCACGGACTATGCTCGTTCTAGGGCCGGGCAGTACACATCTCGTAACAGCAGCAAATCTGTGGCCCCGTACGATCATATTGAAAGTTGCGTAGCTGTGCATTAACAGTGCATGAATTACCTTGTTAATACACGGCTTTTCTCCGGTTAATGCACGGCTGTTAATAACGTGCGGTACTGCTTTTCTCGTATGCAATAATCGATGTTGACACCTCGAAGTTCGAAGGTCAGCTGATGGTGAGGCCAACTATTGTTGGCATATATATTTGCAGAGACAATTTCATGCTCAGATGAGTTGAGCACGCAAAAAGTTGGTATGGCCTCTAGCGGCGGATTGAGCAGAACCCTGTTTTCTATGCAGCTGAAATGGGTTCAGTGCCTAAAGGACCAATAAATATAACAAGATTTTGCCCTTTCCTCAAAAGTTCTTTCACAATTAATATAACAAAAAAAAATGTTTTAAACGTTAATCACTGAGGATCATAAGCCCGGATCATACGTTCGACAAGTTTTTCTGATATTGAGCATTTGAGAAGCACTGGTTGAAAAGCTAACAGCGTAGATCCTAATTGAACCGCTACAGTTGTTTGATCTGAGAGTACACGTTTTGCTCAGACAAGCCCTACAAGAAATTAAGGGTAAATTGGGTATATCTTAAATCGTCAGAAATTCGCGCTTATCTGAAATATTCTGCAGTGTTATATTTTTTTCAGGTGAAGGATTTTGCTCCCGACAAATGTACATGACTTAGTTAATCTAGTGATAATATTGTGTTGATTTATAATGCAATAGATTATGATAAGTCCATTGAAGCTATCCAAAGCATAAAAAAAAAAACAAAAAAAAAAAAAAACCGACAACTGCCTTTTGGGAACAGATGGACAAAGAAGACCCATATAAACCCGCATATCCACGGAATCTTATCAGAGTCTTTCTGTCCGCTGACAAATTCATATTGGTTACTGTAGAATATATCAACGTCCAATAAAGATACTAAAAGAACTTTGCGCATGAGTAGTCTAAACTAAGCCTCCACTGTTCCGACCACGTTTGGGCCTTTTCCCATGACGCAACCATTTTGTCTTAAAGTTGAATAGTCTGTCAACACCTTATGATAATCTTGAAAGATAAAATAACTGAAGCAATCTAAAAAGGTTTCACAACACGCGGGTAAATTGCAGGACCAGATCAGCGGGAAGATTAAGCCTTGCACAATCTGATCAAAACCTTCAGTCGTGCAGATGCTGTAAAATGCATCTTGAGGACAGTGACTGGCCTAAAGTGTGAATACTATCCAGCAACAGTTCTTTTGGTACGGTCTTCTTGATGGTAGGTCAGTGGCTGTATTGAACATCAGCAGTTCTAAAACATTATAAACTTCATCAAATAAAATTAGTCTTCCAGGCGTATGCGGACAACAAAGGCCCTGATCACCTGTGCAATCGCACAGGCTGATCCGGGCCTATGCTGTCCATTTTCAGAAATATTAGACAGTGTAGAACCTATCTACGCACAGTGCAGTCCTTGATCACGCTGTCTGGATGCACAGGCAAATATTGACGTGTTGTTCATTTTTGCTCCTTTTTGCCTGATATGGTTTAGTTTATAGGCATTGTCTTGTAAGACGGAACTTTTGTGCATATGCAAGAAAGAAACCACAAGAAAACCTGCACATTTCACCCGGTCTATTCAGTGCCTTCTCTGTTCGTCTTGATATAAATAGAATATCATAGCATATTCATGCACAAAGAGACAATCCCGATAATATTACACAGTCAAGTCGTTACTGTTTGGACAGTTGTGAAACGCCCTTTTTTATGCGATGCGGTGCATGCTATCTGTATTTCTGTCTTTGTCCGCTCGGGACAATTTAATCGGCGCAATCTTCTAATCAGTCCATTTGGTTCCAGACCAGTGTTCAAAATAAATAAACAAATAATTACATGTCTATGTAGTCAATTTTATTCACAAATAATCAAGACAATCAAAATATGTATGTAATTGTCATTCGAATATGGAGCAACTCTTTAGAAGAAACATGCACAGTCCTTACTGTGTTATGTCCCGTACTACAACGGCGTGTCCATATTACAAACTACAAAATAAAAGCAAACGATAAAGATGATAAATGTTTTCAATATGGCTATGACAACCCATGCAGCTAGCAGTCTGTAATGGTAGATTTATTGTATGGTGTTTCTAAGTGTTAGTGATGGGACCATCGTTCCCAGCTAGCATTCTACTTTTAAAATACCAGCTACATCGGACCGTTATATATCAATATATACCGAGAAAATTGGCTTTACAAATGTCTTATGCGAACAGCAAATGACCACGTGAGCTTCCTCATATTTTCTAACTCGGTCGCCCCTGTCCCACACCACAACCACCCTGATTCTCCATGTTTATTATACAAGTGTTGAATTGCTGATTCTGATAAAATGAAGTAGTTTTAGTGCCCACTTGCTTGAAACTTGCAACACAGTAAGGATACAGATTGAGCATGATGCAACACAGCAAGGATACAGATTGAGCATGATTCAACACAGTAAGGATACAGACTGAGCATGATGCATGATGCAACACAGTAAGGATACAGATTGAGCACGATGCAACACAATAAGGATACAGATTGAGCATGATGCAACACAGTAAGGATACAGATTGAGCATGATGCAACACAGTAAGGATACAGATTGAGCATGATACAACACAGTAAGGATACAGATTGAGCATGATGCAACACAGTAAGGATACAGATTGAGCACGATGCAACACAATAAGGATACAGATTGAGCATGATGCAACACAGTAAGGATACAGATTGAGCATGATGCAACACAGTAAGGATACAGATTGAGCATGATGCAACACAGTAAGGATTCAGATTGAGCATGATGCAACACAGTAAGGATACAGATTGAGCATGATGCAACACAGTAAGGATACAGATTGAGCATGATGCAACACAGTAAGGATACAGATTGAGCATGATGTGCATAAAGGTTACAGAACTCTGGTCGACTCATTATTATTGGTAGAGTTACATACCATGAAAAAAATACAAAGCTCCTAAATCAGTAAATATCAAGTGTACTGCAGCGTCAGTTGCCTTTATAGGCTAGTTTATATTTTCTAGCCCTAATGTCTCTCGTACGTATAAGTCTAGCATCCCATAAAGAGGATATCGGCAAACAGTGTAGACCCAGATCAGACTCCACAGAACGCGGCATCTGATCAGGGTCTACACCGTTTACATTAAGTTCAAATATTTCTATAAAACATGACAATAATAAAAAACTAACCAGACACCCCTAATATAGGAAATGAACTTGTCCAAAGAGTTGAAGTAGAAGAATCCACTCGGCATAAATGGGTTAACCCTTCTCTTGCGGAGCACGACATGCCCTGTCTTAGCAAACAGTGTAGATCCAGATCAGTTGCCAACTGATCTGGATCTGCATTGTTTGTCATTAAATATGTGAATTTCTATCAAAAAAATCCCGGATCAAGTAATCTGATTGGCTGGAAATTAGGAGTGGGCGTGGCATTTTAATTTATTCAGCATGACAAGGGTTAAGGTACGCTTCTTGACGGTGCGATTCATTTCTGCATGACATTATCTGATTTTACATTCTCTGTGTAAAACATTTTATTGATATCAACGGAATCGCGGGAAAATGCCCTTTCTAACATACAAGAACAGCAAGAACCACGATTCCACTGCGCACCCCAGCAATCCAGTCGGGGCATTTCCTGTTCCTAAGTAAGCCTCTGTATCCAGAGATTGAGAATGTCCGAATCAGGTTGCGCGCATTCGCTATAGATGATCTGGGCATCCGTTGTTCGACAAGATCATAACTGACTTGTTTCACGTTACTATGCCAGTATGCTTAAACACTTTGGAAGCATTGTGTCAAAAATCATATCAGTTAATGCACAACGTTGGAAAAGAGATCTTTTCTCATATGCTGGCATGGATGGCCCAGATCAGACTGCGCATGCGCACATTCTCATTAAGGCCTTCTTTGCCTATGATCAGAATCATTGGATACTGTATGCTATATCGAGAAGGCTCTGATCAGACTGCGGGTGTACAGGCTAGTCTTGGACTTAGCTGTTCATATTTGTCATTTTCTTAAGCTGCGCATCATTTTTGAAGTTGGTTTATGATTCAGTCGAGTCTGAGTACCGAACAATCTACAGTAGACTGATTCCAGTCTCCAGTGACTAAATTTTTGTTTTCTTATAATCCTGTTTGAAAGCCCACGAAAATAAAACTAAAATAATATCATGACCATAAACGCTGGTCACTAAAGACCAGCCTTTATAGTCATGATATCATTTCTGTTTTATTTCAGCGGATTATCAAACAGAATTTAAAGAATAATAGTCACTAGAGACTGGAGCCAGTCTAAATCTACAGTTGAATCATATGAACCGACTAGGGACACAATACATTTTGTATATGTTTGACCTTTACAACTGGTCATGGTACTGACATGGTGTGTTCTTTGTGTGATGAACCCGATTTTAACCCTTCTCTTGATAAACACGACATGCCCTGTCTAAGCAAACAGTGTAGATCCAGATCAGTTGGCTTCTGAGGAAGCTTACTGATCTGGGTCTGCACTGTTTGTCATTAAATGTGTGAATTTCTATCAAAAACCTGGAGTAAGAAATCTGATTGGCTGGAAATTAGAAGTGGGTACGGCATCTTAATTTATTCAGCAAGGCAAGGGTTTGTTTTGTTTAGAACACACCAGCCACAACGTCATACAACGTCTCTTCGAGCATGTGCGTCCAGCAAAGATTCAGATCAGCCAGCGCTTTCGCGCAGTCTGATCAGAATTTTTACTGGGCGCATTTCGGATAGCCAATGATGCAAAGTTTCTTTATGCGGACAACGAAGACTGATCAGACTGCGGGGATGCGCAGGCTGACTTGACATTACGAAAACATGCCTATTCAACCATACTGAAAATTTCATCACCAAAAAATGAAATTTTTCAGATAAAAAAAATTCTGAAATTTTTCATGTTTCTGCTCAAAACATAGATTGTGGGTACTCGTTAGAACCGCCTCGACGAGGCGATTCTAACGAGTACTCACAATCTACGTTTTTGAGCAGAAATAAGAAAAATAATGTATACCCCTGTAAACCCCAGTTTTACTATATAAAAGTGGGGTTTAAGGGGTCAAAATTATATAGGCATGTTTTCGTGATGAATCTTCGCTCGGCGCACATGTCAGAAGGTACGTTTCCTCAAGTTGTGGCTCGTTTGTTTTCTTGGACAAATAAGAGATACGCCGGAATTCTGCAAAGACAGCTCAGTAACAACATTTTTTTTTTTTTTTTTTTTTTTTTTTTTTACTGACCGGGCTGTCAAATGCAAACAGACAATATTGCAATGACGTATGTACATACCATTAATATAGAACTTTTAAAATTCAATGTAAATTCATTGATGGCTTGAAACATAATATAGATACTGGAAATAAACTATACAGAGATATAGTTACAATTTGAACTGGGGGCTGCTATCCGTTTTAGTTGACAGATGTTTGAAAATAAACGTATTTTTTTGTATTTAATTCGGATTTCACCATAGTATTTTTACGATATTCATGCTCTAGAAATTATACTGTTGCTTAAAAAATTGAGTATCTGAAGATATTTCCACTGAAATCTCTAATGCAGATTTCAAACGTAAACTGAGTAATATACTGATAAAATGTGTCATTCAATTCCTTTCAGGTGTAGCTTTGATACCCTAGTGAATATTGTTACGAAACCTATAGATTTGAAATAAAGCTATGGGGAAAACATCAGTAGCTAACAAACTGTTTAACCAATTTTAGTCGAACCCCTGCCCCATCCCACCCCCACCCAAAAGGGTAATTGGCAAACGGTGCAGACCAAGATCAGACGCCGCAGAATGCGGCGTCTGATCGGGGTCTTCACTGTTTGCAAAACGTTTACCCATCTTTCTCTAGGAATATCTAAGGCACGTAGTCTGATATATCTAAAATTGAAATTCGACTCTTCCAATATATAGTTGTGTGCCAGTGGGAGTTAATGTGTTAAATCTGAGCTTTCCCATTTTTTTTCTTCACCTCTGCAGTGATAGCTATACACTGGCTCCAGTCGTTTTTGTCTTATACATGTATCTATTTCTCTCTTTCTCTATATTATTTTCTTTTATCACGATCCTCTTTAATCCAACTTCAAGTTACCTATGGCTGAACAAAACCTTTCTTTCTAGCCAAGGGACTGAAGTAAACAAAAATTCTATAAGCTATACAAGCTTAATGTCCCCTCAAAAAAAAAAATGAAAGAAAAAAGAAAAGAAAAACAGAGAGAGAAAAGAAAGGGTCTGGGGCCAGACTATGATAGCTAAAATGCTTTGCGATTTGGTAAGTATTGAGATTTCAGCTAAAGAAAGAGCATTTCTGCATTTTTCCGGAATCATTAGACCATTACGTTAAGAAGTCTATCTATGTGTATCTCTATATTCCCCATAACATATAGCGAAATCAGGGATCTATCGGAGTCTACATTATAAAGTTGTTTTTTGTTGTTGTTGTTTTTTTTGTTGTTGTTGTTTGTTTGTTTTTTTTTTTTTTTTTTTTTTTTGTTTTGTTTTTTTAATTTTGCATTATTTTTTAATCAGCATTACCATTTTAGCCAGCGCATGACATAACCTACAATAAGACTTGTACGACCAGCGAAGACTCAGATGAGTCTGCACAACAGCCCAGTCCGATCAGAGTCTTCGCTGATCGCATGTGCCTTTTACAGCTGGCTGTCTAGGGTTCATTCACGTCAGGTAAATGTCAGGAAACTTTATTTCTTTTTTCAAGGTCAAGGAATTGTCAGGAAATTCTATGATGTGTCAGGGAAAATGAAGTTTTGCAAAACTGTCAGAGAAATGTCAGGGAATTTTACATTTTAGCCTGATGAAGCTGGGATGTTTGGTCCTGTTGTATCTTTCTAGCTAAATTCATAAAAGTTCCGGCTCCGATATTGTCAGGGAAATTTGAATTTACCTCAGAGAAACTTCAGGGAATTGTCAGGGAATTTTGGTCAGTCCTAAATGTATGAGCAAGAACCATTGCCATACTTGGTGGATATACAGTCTGATGTGAATCTTTGCTGCTCACACAGGTCTTGTAGGTTTTGTCATGCTTTGGATCAAAATTGTTTTTATTACTTGTAACAACATTTTTACTGCATAAATCTATCTTAATGTGTTTAATAACCAAATTTTTTTTTGGTTTCCCTTATTATATAGCGAAAATATCATGACATACATATCTCTAAATATGAGGGGACAAATAGATATTTTCTGACTTTTTCACTACAGCATATTTTGTGCTTACTCATTAAAAGCGCCACGAAGAGGCGCTTTTAATGAGTAACCACAACATATGTTTTTGTCTCTTTTTTTTTTTTTTTTTTTTTTTTTTTTTACAAAACATCAGAACAGAAATTAAGTATTTTTGATTAAAATTGCTAATCTGGACCTAAGGCTGAGAAAAATGCAACTTTCATAGGTGTGTTATATGGGGCCTAATGGGATGGAATATAACTCATCATTGTATCGTGGAAGACCCCTGAGAAGGTCCTGATCAGACTGCCGAGACGCCGAACGTAGATATACGATAAAGAAAAGAAATCTACCTGAATAAAATGGCCTGGTGGCCATCCTGGGCGAGTCCCGGATAATAGTACATGCATATGGAACGTATCATGAAAATACGAACAGCGACAGCCCAGATCAGACTGCTCATCCGGGCAGTATAGACAGGGCCTTGTCTGTTCGTCGATACCTTATACAGAATCCATCGATTCTTTAGCAGACAGTCACGGTCCTGATCAGACTGCGCACGCATCTGCTTTACGTTAATACATCTGTGTAACATGTATACTTTTTAGGCTTTGATCTTGGTATTCATACCAGCGGGAACACAATGTTGAAACATCGTTGATTTAACGTTGATTCAACGTACTGGCGTTAAATCAACGTTGAATCGACTTTGTTTCAACGTTGTGTGCCTGCTGGGATGTGTTCATTATATGTGCCGCATCTTCGGGCTTTCTTCAAATCAAGTTTTCATTGCGCATCCAAGCAGTCTTCTCAGAGTCTTTGCTATCCGCTTGAAGACTCTTTGGAACCTTCACTACCAATACAGAGTACCCTATGAAGACTCTGTTCAGACTGTGCGGATGCGCAGGCTAATCTTAGTTTTCGATGTGCGCTCATGCAATTTTATAGGATATGATGTGCCCCCGGCTCATAGGATATACTGACAAAACCCCGATCAGGGTGCGCAGGTGCGTAGGCTGATCTAAAGGACCATTACTAAAACATACCTATATAATTTTGACCCCCTTAAACCCCATTTTTATATAGTAAAACTGGGGGTTTATAGGGGTATACATTAGTTTTCTTATTTCTGCTCAAAAACATAGATTGTGGGTACTCGTTAGAACTGCCTCGGCGAGGCGGTTCTAACGAGTACCCATAATCTATGTTTTGAGCAGAAATATGAAAAACATCAGAGTTTTTTTATCTGAAAATTTTCATTTTTTGGTGGTAAAATTTTCAGTATATTTGAATAGACATGTTTTCGTAATGATTGGCTGTTTTCATATACAATCAAACTTCAATGGCTCAAACATTTTTTGGACGATGGAAATTCTAGACATGGGTAGTTCGAGCCACTGAGGGTTAACCAAAGCGCCGTCAGGAGAAAATGGGGATAATTTGGGGTATAGTGGATGTACTCATTAGAATCGCCTCGAAAAACTCGTTAAAAGCGCCTCGAAGAGGCGATTCTAATGCGTACAAACAACATCCACTTTCGTGATATATTAAGAAATTTCCTCAAAAACATCCCTTAACATTAATTGTAAATTCTTGATCTACAGGAAACATTTCTTTGGGACTAAAAACGAGTTCGGATCAGCCACGGTAAATGAGCCATCCATTACGAAAACACGCCTATTTCAATATACTGAAAAATTTACCACCAAAAAATGAAAATTTTCGGATAAAAATTCGGATTTTTTTTTTCATATTTCTGCTCAAAACATAGATTGTGGGTACTCGTTAAAAGCGCCTCAGCGAGGCAGTTCTAACGAGCACCCACAATCTATGTTTTAGAGCAGAAATAAGAACAATTATGTATACCCTTGTAAACCCCAGTTTTACTATATAAAAGTGGGGGTTAAGGGGTCAACATTATAAAGGCAAGTTTTCGTGATGCGTCAACGAGTCAATGAAGTTTGAGCCGCACATTCGCTTAACCCATTTATGCCAAATGGACCATTCTGTTTGAACTCTTTAAACAGGCCCATTTCTAATTGAAGGGGGTCTGATTAGTTTTTATTATTACGATATTTTATAGAAATCCCTGTTGTTAATGCAAAAAGTGTAGACCCTGATCAGACGCCGCTTTCTACATCGATTATGTGTCTACAATACAGTAGAACTTCAATGGCTCGAACCCCGATGGCTCGTTTACTATGGATGAGTCGAACACGTTCTTGAGTCCGCTGAGATTTCCTCCAAATACCATATACGGAGAATTTAGGGAGATTCTTCTTTTATCTTGTAAATGTATGCTGTGTGCACTCATTAGAATCGCCTTGATGAGGCGATTCTAATTACACTCAACATACGTTTATAATATAGAACACCGAAAAGCTATCCCACAATTATCCCCATTATGCCTCCCGGTATGGCACTTATAGTAAATCTCCGTGGCTCGAACTTTCGCTGTCTCGAACAAATTTCCATGGTCCCAAAGTTGTTCGAGCCACCGAAGTTCGACTGTATTTGCCAATGTTCCTTTTATGGATGCAAGGCATAAGGGGTTAAATAATCACAGTAAAACTAGACTATATGAACGAAAAGTCCATGATTATATAAGGTTTTGCAGATGCAGAGGACCCTGCAAACGCACAACGTCGCAATAATGTCGCTTTGACGTAAAAGTGACGTTGTTACAACGATGTTGGTTTGCTATAGTCTCAGGGGCAAAAACCTACATCATCAATATGGTGACATGCACATAACAGCGACTGTATCATTTGTTCGGATTATTGTCAAAATTATGAAGGGTGCATAACGCAGTGAAAATTCATTAACTGCACCAAACATGTTCATTTTGATGCTGTCTTTAACCCCAAAAATGCAAACTTCATAAACATTCGAGTTATTGTAGATACTTCGATCAATTACGCTTAAATGCAGGCTGTCTGCATGTCAATGAATTTTGTGCAAAAGTTATTATTCTTAACTTCTGACAACTCTAGTTAATTCAGCAAGATTCCGAAAAACAAGTAACTGACGAAAATACGTGTCTTCATTATTGTCATGACGTACATGTAGGTTGTAGGGGGTGAGTCTGATTCAGAGTGGGTCATAATTTATACAAAGTACACTCTAATTCACCGTTTTTATGGACATGGATTTTAGCTTGTTAATTTGCGGTTGATAATTATAAATACAACTATCAATACTATTTCAAATATAACGACATCTTCACATTTTCTTGGCAATAGTCAGAAAGTGGCAACTACAGAACTATAATTTAGGTGGCTTTGTGTTGTAGGCTTATTGGACGCCAATTTATTATTTTCGAATAACGTCACGCGTGACGCCATAAGTGGACAATGATATTATTCTATTCCTTGGAAATAGCTGATTATAGCAGAACAATACAGAAATAAATACAGTCGACTCTCGTTATCTCGAACTCCAAGGGACTCTCAAAAATACTTCGAGATATCCGTACTTCGACATATCAGATTTGCAGGCTTGAGGAAAAAATAAATCGAACAACCGCATTTAACAAATGTAGATGTAATTGGACTCTTGAAGTTAGACATATGTTGAAAATATTGTGGAAAAGAGGAGAAATTGCTCCTTTGGAGCAATTTCTCCTCTTTTCCACAATATTTTGTTACCTGTTACTAGATTTTCATTTTTAAGCAGGGACCAGATTTTCACTTCGAGATAAGCGATTATTCGAGATAAGCGAGGTCGAGATAACGAGAGTCTACTGTATATACATATATCACATTAGATCAGAGTTTTTTGTTGTCCACATATAGCACCCTTGAATCAGTGACTATCCTCAGAGCACTCGGAGAAGATTCAGACCGGCCTGCGATCACAGGTTGATCTGAGCCTTTACAAGCTGCACATGTCCGATAGGATATTTCTTCCGCTGGCGTTGCTTGAGAGTTTCTTAGGCTCTTCTCTGTTCAGAGTGATTCCTGATAAACTTGTATCAGACCCTGGCTTGTACCAGATGTTCACCCTTTCATCCATGTAAGTTAAACCAGACCCTTAACATAAAGTGCAGATCCAGATGAGACGGTTGGTAACGAACCGTCTCACCAGGATCTACACTGCTTGCCATTCTGATTTTCATATAAACAGAGACCCTTTTTTGGAAAATGCTTCTGTTTGAATTCAGTAGTGAAATGGCCCACTTTAGAAATCCAGGCTTGAAACGATTAAGTTTTGCTAGTTGCACATGCATGTTTCTGAATGGCTCTGTTAAAAATTAAACCAAACAGATTTCATATCAGGCTTATAGTGGGCGGGGCACTCGACTTCCGAAGGTTTCCGATGTTGAATCCCTATCTTGCCTTGCTGCCATAATGTCTGCCATTCGACACACTCAACGCGTCCTAGTAACATTTCCACTTTAGGAAAACTGTATGATATGATATTTTTATTGCAGTGAATTCCTGGTTTGTCCAAGAAAGAACTTCGATTTCCATCTTTAGTTGTCAAGTGTAAAGCTTCAATTGTTCGACTGGCGTCAATCACTTGGATGTTGTTCTGGAGGGCGTAAGCAATGATCCACCTACAAAACAGAGGTCTTCCGATACTAAGCGGAATTACTTCCGGCCACGGGAAACTTCTGGTCGTAATAAAATAGTCCGAGGACCAATGAATCAGCTCTCCTAGACCCATTAGAATTTTTACTTCGTCTGGTGTCTTCAACAAACGGCCATATCTTTCAAAATTGAAATAAGTTCTTTTTCCGATAATTAAACAAGGAGTATTTACAAGCGTAGAATTTTCAGAGAGAGCCTTTATTGTTGCGAGAAGACCTTTACCAAAAGCTATATCAGCATTGGCAAAACCATAAAATGTAGAATTATAGGCCCCCATAGCGTCTATAAACATTTTTGGGAACACAGGAGGCCCGAAGCACTCAGGATTCTTAGTTTCTGACAGAGACGGCCATCCATGATTCATGGCATCCACAATGACGTCATTATCAGAAGCAAACACAAGTGGTTTTATTGTTGGTTTCCAGCTATTCCAGAGTTTCAAAATAATACGAGTCACGGAATCTTTTTCTGGTGACTTTCCCCAACTACTAAACAGTAAAAGGTCAGAATATTTTTCTGATGGACCAGAATTGTACGACAGTTTTTCTGGTAACCTCTGTACATAGATCACGCCCCCTTTGACGGCGTCGTGAACCACCCGGTACTCTGACTCGGCACAAAACAGTACTATTACTGAGACGACGAAAGCCACTTTAAGGAGCCACATAAAACATCTGGCACCGGGAAGGTTAATGAACACCTGTGTGGTACATGTACGAATAGGAAAACCCCTCATCATGGTGTGAGAAAAAATTTTCTATATATTTGAATAGGCGTGTTTTCGTAATGCTACAATGCGACATAATTGGTCCTATAACCCTCAGCACTCTGGATAAATATTTCAGCAGACGACATATTAAGATATTTTTCTTATTTTTAACAGAAACGGGATTTGACATTTCATGTAAATTGTCTCCAAAGGACATAGTTTGCATGCATTGTCAAACACCACTAATTTTTCGTCTGCTAAATTAGCCCAGAGAGCGGTAAAAGCTAAGATCTCAGAAGATCTGCCACTTTGTTTAATTGATTCACTTTCAGAATATTATGCCGGCCTCGGCGGCTCAGTTGGATGCGTCGTCCGACTGGAGACCAGGAGGTCGCGGGTTCAACTCCCGCCGAGGTCGGCAACATTCTTTCGTGGAAATTGATCATGAAATATTTTCTACGGTCATTCTCTCCCTTCCGCTGATTCAAGAAGGGCAGTTGTCAGTTTCTGGCGAAAGAATGTGCACAATACTGGTTAACCGCTTAGAGGACTAAGCCTGCCCAGTAAACTTGTGGTTAGGTAAACTGACCGCGCTCGACATGACCCCATTGGGTTGACTGGGCCGTAAAACCTCAACACAAACAAATTCAGAGTATTATATATATATATATATATATATAGAGAGAGAGAGAGAGAGAGAGAGAGAGAGAGAGAGAGAGAGAGAGAGAGAGAGAGAGGAGAGAGAGAGATAGAGAGAGAGAGAGAGAGAGAGAGAGAGAGAGAGAGAGAGAGAGAGAGAGAGGGTACGTATTTTCAATATATTTCTATAGCTGCATTTATTGATACCAACGGAATCGCGGGAAAATCTCATTTCTAAGACAAAAAAGCAAGAACCACGATTCCTCTTGCGTACCCCTGCAGTCCAGTTGGGACATTTCCTGTTTGCGAATAAGCCTCTGTATCCAGATATCGAGAATGACCGAATCAGGTTGTGCTCATGCGCAGGATGATCTACTTTTTCGTCGTTCTACCAGGTCATAATTGACTTTTTCTCACATTACTATGTCAGTATGTTCTATCACTTTGGAAGCCTTGTGTCAAAAATCTTATCTGTTTATGTTAAAAATTGGGAAAGGAGCTTTTTCCATTACAAAAACACGCCTATTCAAATATATAGAAAATTTTACTTCCAAAATCTGATTTTTTTTTAGAATAAAAACCCTAATATTTTTCTTATTTCTGCTCAAAACATAGATTGTGGGTACTCGTTAGAACCGCCTCGCCGAGCAGACATAAGAAAAATAATACTCCTGTAAACCCCAGTTTTACTATATAAAAGTGGGGTTTTAGGGGGTAAAAATTATATAGGTATGTTCTCGTGATGCACATATGTTCTTCAGCTGCGCATTATTCAAAATGGATTTTATGATACAGCCGAGTCGGAGTGCCGAACAATCTACAGTTTACCATATGAGCCCTCTAGCGACACAATATTTATTTAACTTTTCCCACTCTCTTGGCAAATTCAGCGGTCGACAATTTCGTGACACTTTTCTTATTTCTTTTCCCCAGAAAACAGGATTTGATATTTCATGCAAATTGTCTCCATTGGAGACAATTTGCATGAAATATCGTAGTCAAATCCTGTTTTCTGAGCACAGGATTTGACAGTTCATCCAAATCGTCTCCAGACAATTTGCATGAAATGTCAAATCCTGTTACTCTGGGAAAAATTAAGATGAAATACCAATATGTCGTCTGTTGAAAATTTTACCCAGAGTGCTAAGCGTTAAGGACAGCGCATGCTTAGACCAGCTTACAGACATGCGCAGCATGGACTGGGTTTACACATTTCGCAATATACGCAGAGTTCATAGTTCAAAATCAGCAAGTTCCCTATAATCATGATAGTGTCTTGGGGAACTATCAGACTAGTGTTAGAGCCTGACTAACTCGAGTCCGCGTGTGCAATTCTGCCCATCACGAAAACACGCCTATATAATTTTGACCCCCTGAAACCGCACTTTTATATAGTAAAACTGGGGTTTACAGGGGTATACATTATTTTTCTTATTTCTGCTCAAAACATAGATTGTGGGTACTCGATGAGGCGGTTCTAACGAGTACCCACAATCTATGTTTTGAGCAGAAATATGAAAAATATCAGAAATTTTTATCTGGAAATTTTCCCGTTTTTGGTTGTAAAATTTTCAATATATTTGAATAGGCGTGTTTTCGTAATGCTAAGCAAGCTTTGTCCGCATTTCTTTCGTTTGTCAGGAGTAAAAATAAGTTTAAAAAGTTTAAGTATCAAAATTAAAAGCAAGAACTATTACATATTTAAGTGATTTATTTACTTATTTGTTGCTTTATACAGTTAAACCTCGATGACTCGAACACCGTTGGCTCGTTTACCTTGGATGATTCCAACTCGTTTTTGAGTCCCTACGAAATTCTTCCAAAAGCTCAAGAAAACAAATTTTTAGGGAAATTTTCTTTTTTTTTTTTTTATAATGACATTGTATGTTGTGTGTACTCATTAGAATCGCCTCATCGATGCGATTCTAATGAGTACACTCAACATACGATTACTTTCTAGAAGGTCGAAATAAAAAAAAACATTTTATTGTCGTGATTAATCCTCAGTGGCTCGATCTACCCATAACTCGAACAAATTTCCATGGTCCTAAAAGTGTTCGAGTCACTGAGGTTCGACTGTATATAACTATTTATTCTTGTTCAAAGTTTCCATCATTTATCCGATGTGTTCATATGCCTATCATCGTAGACTGTCTTCGTGTCATGTTCGTGGTACTGACGTGCTGCATTCTTTCTGTGCTGAATCCGGATTTATTTTTGTTTACATCATTTGAGCCATGATGTCAGTAAAAGTATCGTCGGACATGTGCGCCCAGCGAAGATTCAGATCAGCCTGTGCATTCGCGCAGTCTGATCAGAATCTTCACTGGGCGCATTTTGGATAGCCAAAGGATACAAAGTCTCTTTATGTGGACAACAAAAACGGCTGATTTGAATCGTCGCTGGGCGCATATGGCAGAAGGTACGCTTTCTCATGGTGGGGCTCTTATGTGTACTTGGACAAATAGACAGCTCAATAACAACGCTTTCTTAAAATATTTTTAACTGACCGCCCAGCTAGCACTATTTATAACTCTAACAGCGGGCCGTTATCGGAAAAAAAACATGCTTATAATGGCGTTCTGTTACATAAATGCACGATTTCTGATATTCAGTGTAAATTCATTGATGATGGGGTGAAATACAATATAGATACTGAAAATGTTTGTGTTGAGGTTTTACGGCCCAGTCAACCCAATAGCGTCATATCGAGCGCGGTCAGTTTACCTAACCACACGTTTACTGGACAGGCTTAGTCCTCTAAGCGGTTAACCAGTATTGTGCACATTTTTTCGCCAGAAACTGAAAATGTATGTACCTAAATAATAAAGTCATGTAATCACACTCTGAACTGGAAGCTGCTACTTTAAAAAAATGTAAGATCTCAAAAGTGCCTGTTCATCACGAAAACATGCCTATATAGTTTTGACCCCCTTCAACCCCACTTTTATATAGTAAAACTGGGGTTTACAGGGGTATACATTATTTTTCTTATTTCTGTTCAAAAGCATAGATTATGGGTACTCGTTAGAACCGCCTCGGCGAGGCGATTCTAACGAGTACCCACAATCTATGTTTTGAGCAGAAATATGAAAAATATCAGAATTTTTATCTGAAAATTTTCCTCTTTTTGGTTGTAAAATTTTCTATATATTTGAATAGGCGTGTTTTCGTAATGTCAGATAACAGTTGTTGAGAAATAAACTTATTTTCTGTATCTTAAGCTTCTCTCTGGGAAAATTTAGCAGAAGACAAATTGGTAATAGTTTTCTTATTTTTCCCAGAAAACATGATTCGGCTTTTCAGGGAAATTGTCTCCATTGTTTTCTGGAAAAAAGAAATGAGATAAATATTTAAAAATGGCATTTGCTGAAAATTTTACCCAGAGAGCTCAGCGTCAATATTTGAACAGAGTAATTTTCCGTCTGCTTTTTCATTATTCTGTTCTAGAATATATGCAAGAAATGCTTGAAAAAACAGTATCTAAAAGATATTTTTACTGAAATCTCCAATGAAGTTTCTAAAACAATCTGAGTAAACTGATTAAATGTGTCATTCAATTTCTTTAAGGTGTATTTTTTATCTACGCCCACGAGCGTAGACACCGTGGGTGTGGGCAATTTTAATTTTTGCCTTTGCTCCGGAAGCACTTTGTGAAAGGTCATGGACTGGTCCCCAATACTATTTTCCAAGGACTGATAAACCTTATTATAATCAAGTATTAGCTTTCACAAAAAGCTTGGTATACGCTTTGCACACAACGTGTACTAAGCGTATTTTTTTTTTTTTTTTTTTTGTGAAATCTAATACTTGTGATACCTTAGTGAATACTGTTAATCAATCTAGATTTGAAATAAAGCTTTGGAAAAAAACATGAGTTCCTAAGAAACCGTTTGTTAAATGTGTTATTTCCCTTTTCCTCTCTGTAGCGATATCAGAGATGCAGTGCGCTTGGCGAAAACTCGAGCCTGCGCATGCGCACAGTCTGATCAGTCTTCGCTGTCCGCCTGAAGACGCTGGCTACTAACAAAGTACCATACGAAGACTATGATCAGACTGTGCGGATGCCCAAGCTGATCTGAGTCTTCACTGGGCGCACATGTAATGTTGTAGAAATTCTGTGTCCCAGTTAAAATTGTACATCGATGAATAACAAAAGCCCAGATCAGAGCGCGCCGATTCGTAGGTGAATACAAAGGACATTGGTTTTTCTATATCAGGTCATTTCAGATACACTCGGATAGTTTTTGAAAGGTCGTTACAGTTGTTGTTGTCGACCCTTACCCCAACAGTATTCAGCGGCATGATGACAGAGGAATTCCAAATGCGTCATTCCATGTGTGATTTCCACTGTTTACGTACCTGTAATCATTTTGATGCTATAATAAATAGAATAAGAGTCAAGAGTCAGACCCTTGAGTAAGGTAAACTCGGACACTGATGTCTTTTTCAAAAACAAATGCCCATTGGAAGAGGAGGAAAAAACTTCAAGGACATGTTGGCCTCCCATGAATGTGTGTCAGTTTAGGTTTGTTATGTCATTACAAAGCATCACTGATCCTTTGACATAGCAGACCAGTTGTAGAACAGTTATAGCTAAACTCACAAATCATCATGTTCATGACATTTAAAATTACATTGAAACTCGTTATATCGACTTCGCTTATTTCGAATATCCGCTTATCTCGAAATGAAAATCTGGTCCCTGTTTTGTTAGATTTTCGTAACAACAGGTATCAAAATATTGTGGAAAAGAGGAGAAATTGCTCCTTAGGAGCAATATCTCCTCTTTTCGAGAATATTTTCAATTAGGAGCAATATCTCCTCTTTTCGAGAATATTTTCAATATATCTCAGGAGTCAAATCAAATATTCATTTGTGAAATGTGGTTGTTCTTTTCATTTGTTCTTCAATTCTACAAATCTGATATGTCGAGGTACGGATATCTCGAAGTATTTAAGAATCTCCCTTGGATTTCGAGATAATGAGGGTCGATTGTATATCATTAAGAATCACATTTGAAATTTAACTCCCTTCTTTTAATTAAAATATGATCCAAAGTAATGCTATCCGGATTTACCGTTTCCTAAATTTTGGCATATGGTAAACTCGGACAGGTCATATGTTGGCTTGTTAATTGATGTTTCGATATACGGTAAATGTCCTAAAATTTCGAACACCAAATTTTCTGACAAAATGGCATTTGCAAGCAGTGCAGACCCAGATCAGACTGCTCCGGAAGTAGCAGTCTGATTAGTGTCTACACTGTTTGCATTACTCTGAATATCTTAAGAAACGACTGGATAAAAAGCAAAATTTAGGCCAAAATAATATGGAATAAAGTGTTAGAAATATAAGGGCATTTACCGCATGCGCGAAATAAACAGATAGTATTAAAGTTAGATCATATCTACATTGGTTATAAGCGAAACCCATAAAATCGAAGTCATATTTTCATTGGTACTGAATTTTGTATGGCTACCTCTTACAGTAAAATCTAAATCTCATCACGAAAACAGCCTATATAATTTTGACCCCCTTAAACCCCACTTTTATATAGTAAAACTGGGGTTTACAGGGGTATACATTATTTTTCTTATTACTGCTCAAAAACATATATTGTGGGTACTCGTTAGAACCGCCTCGCTGAGGCGGTTCTAACGAGTACCCACAATCTATGTTTTGAGCAGAAATATGAAAAATATCAGAGTTTTTTTATCTGAAAATTTTCAGTTTTTGGAGGTGAAATTTTCTATATATTTGAATAGGCGTGTTTTCGTAATGTGCCTCAGAAAACTTATCGACTAGAAAGGGGCGAGTTTCGAAAACCTCAGAAAATTAACCACGTGTCAAGATAGTCGACTATAAGATATGAATTGTCACAGAGTAAAGGAGACAACTGGAAAAATAAAAGAGAACACCGAAGCATATTAATTTAAAACCTTTATAGCCGGCCTCGGTGGCTCAGTTGGATGCGCCGTCCGACTGGAGACCAGGAGGTCGCGGGTTCAACCCCCGCCGAGGTCGGCAACATTCTTTCGTGGAGATTGATCGTGAAATATTTTCTACGGTCATTCTCTCCCTTCCGCTGATTCAAGAAGGGCAGTTTCTGGCGAAAGAATGTGCACAATACTGGTTAACCGCTTAGAGGACTAAGCCGGCCCAGTAAACGTGTGGTTAGGTAAACTGACCGCGCTCGACATGACCCCATTGGGTTGACTGGGCCGTAAAACCTCAACACAAACAGACAATTTTAAACCTTTATAACGGGAAAACTGCGAGTGTCCGAAGTTACCTGTTTTCCGAAATTATATGACATGACCCTACTCCGAAATTTTACTCATGTTGTGGTTAATTTGAGCCGCTCAGTAAAAATGCGTCTTCAAGGCACATGCGGGCAGGGTAGACCCAGATCACCATGCACATCCACAGTCCAATCAGGGACCAGTTGTTCAAATCGTCGTCAACTTAACGAGCTCGTTAAGGGTAATTTCGTTAACTGTGTTAGCGGATTCAACATTACGAAAACACGCCTATTCAAATATATTGAAAGTTTTACCACCAAAATAATTGAAAATTTTCAGATAAAAATTCTGATATTTTTATATTTCTGCTCAAACATAGATTGTGGGTACTCGTTAGAACCGCCTCGGCGAGGCGGTTCTAACGAGTACCCACAACCTATGTTTTGAGCAGAAATATAAAAACTAATGTATACCCCCTGTAAACCCCAGTTTTACTATATAAAAGTGGGGTTTACGGGGGGTCAAAATTATATAGGTATGTTTTCGTGATGATATACAATATTCTGATAATTTTTGCTGAAAAAATGTGAGTAGCTTTTGCACTACTCACATTTTTTCAGCAAAAAGTTTCAGCATATTTGTGTATCACTTGATGTAAATTTAACGATTCGTTAACTAACGACATCGTTAGTTTTGAACAGCTGGGCCCCGGTTTTTGCGTTATCCGCTTAGAGGATCAATGGAAATTGTAGAATAAATTAACGGAAAGTCCCTGATCATATAAGGTTCAGATGCACAGGACCAAGCAAATATACAACGTCGAAACAACGTCGTTTGGACGTCGTCGAAATGACGTTATTACGACGTTGTAGGTTTGCTATATTCTGATTCGGAGTGGGTCGTAATTTACACAAACTACAGTCAGGGATCAAAAGTAATTCCACAGCGTCAAAAATTCCACACAGGCCAATGCATTTTCATGTTTACAAAAAACAAAGAATAATAAAAATAATTGTTTATTAAGACGTTCGCATCACTTGAAAGCTGGAGGATTTATGTAATATACATTGTGATTCTCATTGGATTTTCTCTATGCAAACTTGAGAGACTAAGAATTAAATTTTGTGTAAGACATTTTGGACAGTTTTTGAGCGACGCCAACACTGACGTCAATGGAAATTTGCATTTTTTAAAAATTTCCTCTTAATTTAAATTCTTGCATCTGAAAAGATAGATACCCAATATTTATCAAAGTCATATATTTTGGACATGCATCATTTACCTTTCCAATCGTTACAGAACATCAGTATTTTCATTATCATATTACACAATATTAAGTGTCTTGCAAACAATAAAATGCATTAAAATATATGAGAAAATATTCTTGTGGAATTACTTTTGGCATCTGACTGTACAGTCTTAATTCACCATTTTTGCGGACATGCATTTTAGTACAATAAATATGTCGTTCACAATAATAAATGTACCACTTTATAAAGAATAATATTTTAATATAACTTCGTTTCTTCTCATTTTCTAGGAAATAGTCATAAATTGGCAACTAATTTAAGTGACAGTTTAACTGTGTAGTCCTTTTGTGTAGTCCTCTTGGACACCGTTTCAATATTTTCCAATTACGCCACGTAAGAGTAAACAGATTACGTCATTAGTGGACAGTGACGTTGTTCAATTACATTGTACTTGGAAATAGCTGATTAGCATTTAGTAACAAATATAGAAAATTCTGATCACAGTCTTTGTTGTCCACTTATAGAAAACATTATGAAAACATGCCTATTCAAATATATTGAAAATTTTACCACCAAAAAATGAAAATTTTCGGATAAAAAATTCTGATATCATATTTCTGCTCAAAACATAGATTACGGGTACACGTTTTGAACGCGTACTCACAGTCTATGGTTTTGAGCAGAAATAAGAAAATATAATGTATACCCCTGTAAACCTCAGTTTTACTATACAAAAAGTGGGGTTTCAGGGGGTCAAAGTTATATAGGTATGTTTTCGTGATAAATTGGATACTTGGCTATCCACAGCTAGAGCACCCACGGAAGGCTCAGACCAGTCTGCGTTGCGCAAGTTGATCTGAGACTTCGCCGGTTGTACAACCTGTCCGACAGGAACAAAGAAGAACTTCAGAAACTCTTAAGCCACAACGGG